>JARHVA010005239.1:197500-255000 GCA_037957365.1 Torreya grandis
CATTGTGTGTGATTCAGAGGCTATGAGATATCAGTTGATTTATTGCCGAATTGAGAGATAGCTTCATACAGAAGTTATCACAGAGGTTTACAGATTTGAGAGGTAACTTCATACAAAAGTTGTCACAGAGCTTTCTAGGTATTTCTTTATTTAGTTTTTATTCAATAAATTATATAGATAGAGATCTTTTGTATTAGAACCAGATATCTTGGGATCACGTGTTTAGCAATCAAGGTGTGTTATATTTTATTGGCTACCGTATGAAGTCCATATAGATCCGTATAGATTCACACAGAGATAGACATTGGCAGACAGAGATCCTCGGTGACCGAAATTGGCTAAACTATCACCGACATCGGTAGGTTAGCGACCCCAGTCAACTGATGATGGCAGTATAATCGACGTCGGTGACTATTTTTTTGACATAGCAGGCCGAGACACATAGATTCAGGGTATTTTTAGATTGTTGGAAGATAATCAAGGTTTTAAGACCGTATCTAAATATTCCTTTTTATGCATGACTGAAGACATCTATTGTAACCATCTAGACAATAATAAGATTAGTGATTTGCCAGTTAAGAGATTTATTGTGATTTATTTATTTATTTGAATATTATCTTGTAAAAATTGTATCTTGTTCAGAGCTTTTGTGTTTCTATATTCCCTATTTAAAGGGGATATCACAGTGGTATTAGAACTTTTGCTTAGGAAAAGGAGCCCCTAAGTAAGGGACATTAAAGTGGTATCAGAGACAAATTCTTACCATCTTGTTGAGCAAATCAGAGCCAATGTCCTACCAACTTGATGGGTAGTTTGGGTAGATTGAATCAACGAAGTATCCATGATGTCTTCAAGTACTCAGAGACAGTGGGACTATGATATGAAGAAGTTGAAACTAATTTTGATGAGGTCAAATGAATCTCTTTCATATCCTACATCTAAAGACAAATCCACACGGTATATGACAGTGAATGAGGAGTGGGACTTATTACCACCTCGAGGTCAGGAGATGTTGTCTTTTGATCACTTTGTTAAGCTAAGGAGAGAGCACTACAGATCACTTAGATGGGGCAACTGCATGTCCCTTGATTATTATGAGATAGGAGATAGTGAAGATGAGGATGAGTCTAATGCTTACACTCAGAGTGTGGAGGTGTGCTCAGATGTTAGTGCACTGAGGGTCGATGATCTCTTAGCTATGGAAAAGATTGTAGAAGAGTCCTAGGATCTGATGATTATAGATGACACCCAGAAGAATGCAATGGACCATTTTGAGGACTTAGTTTCACCTACAGTTTCTATTGGTATGGATGAATTAGACAATGATGCTATAGTTGTTGATACTCCGTATGTTGATATGAGCTTTGGAGTTGATTCACAAAGTATGGATGGTAGTACTCAGAGATCAGTGATTTTGAGTCTACTCTTTTGGACCATGCATCAAGGGAGGATTGTAGGAGACAGTCTAGCCAGTGCCACCATGTGTCTAGTCAGCTGAGAGTTAGTGAGCAAGACATTGCTACCTCTTGCAAGCATTTCAATGATGCTTGTCAGTTGTTAGTAGTTTATGGATGGGGTTCTCCTACTAGCATTGAGTAGGGAGGAAGTTATTTGTCCTTGATAGAGATCCACTCTTTATGGGAGGCTATCCAAATTTTGAGACAAGATTATATGCAGTTGGTCACTGACAGAGATTATCTTATGGAGTGGGGCAGCATAGCGTATGATGCATTATTGGCCAAGGAAGATAAGGTGAGTGAGCTTACTCAGCAGCTTGAGGTGACTTCTAGGATTCTTGAGAGTACGCAGTTAGCTTATGATGAGTCACAATTTCATTTGGCTGAGATGACCATGGAGTTAGAGCATTTGTGGTCTTCACCAGCCCCAAATTCAGAGGATTTGGGAGTACCTAGTTCTTATGAGTTTGAGATACCAATGGAGTGAAGTCTCTAGATTGATTCTTCTCACACAGATGATAGTGTGGTATAATTGGTTGTGCCGCCTTTACAGAGGGATCAGTTGTGGTATGCAGGGGAGTATGTTGATGCTTCCTCATATAATTTTTACTACATTGAATCATTCATGGAGTATTTGTTAGATAGTGCAGGTGTTCATCTGGATTGGCATAGGGTGACAGAAGATGTTCTCATCCAAGGTATTGGTGCTATTAGTAGATTGGGTGGGGAGATTATAGGGATCCTATCTCCTTTGTTACCTCACAAGGAGTTTGAGGTGGGGTATGCTCATTATTTTTGTTTTGACCCAGAGTTAGATGATTTGATTTCATGCAGGTATGGATCGGATCCAGTTTCTTACCATCCATTATGGGATGGCTTGGCACCATCTTCTATAGATGGAAATGGTAGAAGTAAATTACATAGACTATAATATCGACACTCTAGGGTAGTTGTGATTTTGGAGATTGGTTGAGTTGTATTTGCCAGTTTGATTTTGGATTCCTCTTGGTTATATTTTTGAGGATATTGTAGGAGGTTGTGTTGACTATCATTAGCATAGATCATGATTACATTTAGGATCCAAGTGGATCAAGTGGTTCATTGTTCTGACATTGCTTGGGGACAAGCAATTTTAGGAGGGGCAGATTGTCATGTCCCCTTTTTAGGTGACACCGCTCAGAGTTTATGATTAGGCTATCATGCAACCCTCGTAGGCTGATGGGATGGATAAAGGGTCATAATGGAGCTTGGCTTGACTTTGATTCACAAAATTTCTACATTTGGTTTTCATTAGGGCTCTTTTGGACACATTTGGCCTGAGCTCCTACTTTTTAGGGATATTTGACACGTAGTGGAGCATCCTTATTTTGGTATGGTCATGTGCAAAATCACTCCCTGATTCACTAGGTTCAGTCGGTTCGAGGACCAGACATATATTGAGGGAGATATTAATATTTGATTGATTTAATCAAATATTAATTATTTAGCCTATTTTTAATTAGAAAACCTAATTATGGCAAGCACATCTTTTTGAGGGTATAAGGTTTTCTCATGGAGGCCATTATTGATTATGCATTGACTATTGATTTTGATATTGAAGAATTCTTCTGTGAAGATTGAGCCAAGGGTTCTAGGATTCCATTGTAGTGGAGAATGTCAACTCTTCATTGTGTGCAATTTAGAGGCTATGAGATATCAGTTGATTTATTGCCAAATTGAGAGATAGCTTCATACAAAAGTTATCATAGAGGTTTACAGATTTGAGAGGTAACTTCATACAGAAGTTGTCACAGAGCTTTCTAGGTATTTCTTTATTTAGTTTTTATTCAATAAATTATACAGATAGAGATCTTTTATATTAGAACCAGATATCTTGGGATCAAGTGTTTAGCAATCAAGGTGTGCTATATTTTATTGGCGGCCATACGAAGTATGTACAGATCCATACAGATTCACATAGAGACCGACATCGGCAGACAGAGATCCTCAGTGACCGACATCAGCTAACCTATCACCGACGTCAGTAGGTTAGCGACCCCAGTCGACTGACGACGGTAGTATAACCAATGTCGGCGACTATGTTTTTGACACAGCAGGCCGAGATGCATAGATTCAGGGTATTTTCAGATTGTTGGAAGATAATCAGGGTTTTAAGACCGTATCTAAATATTCCTTTTTATGCATGATTGAAGACATCTATTGTAACCATCTAGACAATAATAAGATTAGTGATTTGCCAGTTAAGAGATTTACTATGATTTATTTATTTATTTGAATATTATCTTGCAAAAATTATATCTTGTTCAGAGCTTTTGTGTTTTTATATTCCCTGTTTGAAGGGGATATCACAGTGGTATCATAGCTTTTTCTTAGGAAAAGGAGCCCCTAAGTAAGGGACATTACACATGAGTCTATTGTGTTTAAGTTATTTCAATATTTTGATGATATATGTCACACAATTAAGGATAAATAAATTAAAGTTATTTCAATAAATTAGTTAAGGTATAGGTCCAACCCCATAACCACTTATGGTGAAAAGTTTCCAAGTAAAAAAACTTTCAAATAAAAATAAAATAATAATAATAATTATGTAAAATCAATAGTTAATTTAGTTTCATAACATACTAATTGAATGATTATTTAATCTCCACTAACCAGGAAATTTTCACACTTACTACAACCTCCCATACAGAATTATAAAATTTACTAGAGTGCAGTCTTATTTATCTCCCTCCACAATAAAAATGTTTATATGAGTAAACATAAATATAATGGATTTGATAGTACTTGTTATTGTGATTATCATAGATGTAAACAACATTCAGCTAATACATACATTATTTTGTGAAATAAGATACAAAATTTGTTAGATGAAAATAAAATTGATATTAATACATATAGAAATGATTCAATGGTACAACCTCATGTTAATGATAAGTTGAAATATTTTATAATACCTTTCCTATTAATGTAGCATAAAAGCATACTACTAATCTCAAAGTTCATATGATTTACAATGCACATCTTGCTTTGAATTCTTATCTTTATAGAATTGAGAAAGAGCATCATCTAAATGGTATTATTGTCAAGCTTTATATTATACAAACACACATAAAATCTATAGAATATGATAATCATGAGATTGTTGACAATGAGTAATTTTACAAGGCATTGATTAGACACACATACATTGATTCACAACCTATATATAGTGCCATGATAAAAAAATGAGTCAAGTGAAAATATTTTCACCATGACACGCTTACCAGTAGTAGATATAAAAAAGAATAATTTATGGATACAATTAAGATGGCTAAGATATTTGATGGATGTAAAAAAAACTTATTAGGAGGATTGTACTATTAGTTCAAGTGGGTCCTATTATAGTTTCTAATTTATTCTTATTTATTGAGTATAAGGTAATTTATATGTTGTTAGGACATTATTAGATGCATAATATGCATCCAAGGACATATTTAGTACACATATGTGTGAAGTATATACATAAACTTTGTAGGGTGGTCATAGTTTTAGGTTTCTATATGCATATATTATTCAGTATGAGATTATTCCTTCTCCATATCGACCACCATCATATTAATTTGAAAAACCTATTAAGGTTCATCCTACTTGAATATATCAAAGGAAGGCAATGGATTTTACTAGATGACCAATAATTTAGTACCCATTACATTAGAGGGTTACTCAATATTCATGGAAATCATTATATACTCCATCATGTCCTAAACTAATGTTACACACTCCTGCGTGTGTTTAAAAATGAACATAGGAACATTCTCCTCTTATAAATAATATTGTACACAAGATAATGATTCATATAAATATGTAGCATAGACATGATTATATTGTTAATTATTATATTGATGGATATATTATAACACATAGTTTAACATAGATACACATGTTACTATTTGATCATAATAGGTAACATTATCCACATTTGATATATGACCTACATGTGAGCATCCAAATGATGATATCATTAGTTATACTTACATGGAATATCAAAATAAAAACTTAGAACATAACCAAAAAAAAAACTAGGTGTTGGAATAATGCATATTTAAGCTTACCTAGGGTTAATAGGGTAAGTTATTTATTACCGAGGGTAAAATTTATTTACCTCGGTTAATTTATTTTAATGTTGAGAATTTCTCAACAATATATTTGTTCATAGTATGAGAAAACAAATAGTTTGTTTTCTCTATTTTGTAATCATTACAAATAGTTTGTTAACATGAAACAAACTATTTGTATTATAAATACTTTGAATTATATGGGAAATAGACATGAGATTAATGAGAGAATTCAGAGAATTTTGTGGATTATCACCTATTTTTTAGGTGTGACAAATTTATTTATTCTCTACAAATATTTGCGGGTTATTTGTTGTGGGTTCTTTCTCTTGGATTGATCCTATGGATCCTGTGTATCTCCTGCTCATTCTTTCATGGTATCAGAGCTTGGAGTTCCAGTTGAAGATCCTCTTCCCTGAAATTTTTCATATTTTAACACATTCAAAAACATTATTTTATTGATGTGTTACAGATATTTTTAATTCTCTCAAATTCTGGTTCTTATTTACAACATTTTTTTTGGAAAATTATGTACTTTATGCTCAATAAATGACCATATGCTCAATAAATGACCATACAGATTTCAAAAATCATATTTTTTTCATGGTGGTGTATGAAATCAAGTAAATAATCCATTAAAATTTGAATTTTTTCATTTAATGCTGGATGTACAGCGCTTTCCTTCCAAATTCTCCGGACTGGTTCCTGTTGGCAAACTGTTGGCAGACTACAGTACCTGTTCGTTTTTTTGATGTGGCAGATCGTATGGTTGAATTTTTTGGAATATGAGACCTTTTAATGAAATATGACTCTTATATATTTATATCCATATAAATTTTGATGAATTTGGATCAGTCCGTACAACATTTTGGAAGCCAACAACAGGAATTTAAAAATGATTTTTTTGCCTGCTATATAGCCATACGGATTTCTTATTTTTGAACGCCTTACGCTGCATAAAATACAAATCTGAAAATTTCATGTGATAGAAGACTTCCAAATATTTCATTTCATGCTGAGGATGGATTTGGATCAGGCCGTATAGTCCTTTTGGCAGATCCAGTGGAGCCATTTTGCATTGCTGAAAGGTGTTTTTTCCTTCGCTGTGTTTACAAATTTTCTCAAATATTTCCATGACCACCACGCCTTGATAGAAAAAGAGTTTATTTTTGATAAATAAAAAGATTATTCAGCTGATATCTCACATTTGTGAGTCATTTTTGGACTTTTTTAATTATTTTTTTAATTTTTAGTGGTTTAAATGCAAGTCTCTAGCTTTGAAAGTTCAAATTTGACTTTGCTAAAGCGGTTAGAATATTTTGTTAAAAATTTGTAGGAAGGAGGTCTTGGGGTCAAATACCCCTACATTTTTTTTGCATAAAATCCATTTTTTAATTTTGTATAAGCCAAGGCTAAAAAAATTTCATCGGGAGACGTTAAATTGTAATGGGAGGGGTGTTTTTTTTGAGGAAAAACAAATGTCTAGATTATTCTTGTCAACTTCATCATCTTCCTCAGGAATGGAATCTCAATTGTTTGAACCTATAAATTCTAAAAATTACCATGTTTGGAAGCCAAAAATGCAACAACTCCTTCAATCAAAGGGCTTATGGAGAATTTATTTTGAAATGACACCTGCAGCATTCACCACTGACAGAGACAAATATGCATATGGTTGTAAGCAGGATGAGGCTCTTGGATTGATTTGCCTCAACATTTCAGATAATCTTTAATTTCACATTATAGATGCTACTACACCAAAAGAGGTATGGGAAAAATTTAAAAACCTATTTGGCAAAGTTAATGAGTTTAAAATTTTGTAATTAGATGCAGAATTGAGTACTCTCTCTCCATCAGATTTCCCTTCAATAGATGAGTTCTTAGCAAAATTCAAATTTATAAGGTCACAATTGGAAGCTGGTGACAAGGATAAAAGTGACTAGGAGTGTATTTTCATGATTTTTTCAAAGTTGAAAGGACCATATAGTGTTTTTTCCTCTGCTTTTTATACTATGATGGATACATTAGGTGATGAATTCAAATGGCCTTCCTTTGAAGTTTTTTGTGAAAGATTGACTAGGGAGCAAACAAAATTAATGGCCTTAGATGCTCTACCTAGTCCTAGTCATGCTCTAGTTGCTAATTCTTCTAAAGGAAAACCTTCACCTAGGTCTTAAAAGCAAGCACCTTCAAATAACCCTCCAGAGTCCACCACCCAATCACCTCATCATTCTAAATCTACTAAGACAAAAAAGTCCTTTAAGCAAAAGAAGAAAACATTTGGTCCATGTAATTTTTATGGTGGTCCTAATCATGATGAAAGTAGATGTTTTAAGAAGATGGAAGCATTAGAGGCAGCGGTTAGACAACACAAAATTTCCATTCCGTCTCCATCTCCTTCTACTTCTGCAGGAAAAGGGAGAGCACTTTTAGCTAGGGCTATATCTTCATGTCAGGATCAGTGGATTTTTGACTTAGGTGCTTCTCACCATCTCACACATTATAAGGATATATTGTCTTCTCTTACAAATTGTAGTACATCACATATTGTTATGGATAACTCCTCACAGATTGAAGTTTTGGGATCTGGTACTATTGATAAACAAGATGGATGTTTTAACAATGTATTGCTTGTACCTCAAAGCTCTTCTAATCTTCTCTCTGTATATCAAATATGTAATTCTGGTACTGGTAAAATTGTGGAGTTTACTTCACATAATGTTTTAATAAGAGAATGTAATGATCCTAGTGAGATAGTTGCTACAGGTACAAAAAACCATACTGCAAGACTCTATACTTTTGATAAGTTTGAGTCTTTTATGTCTTTTGGTTCTTAACTTATAGCACATGGTAATAATCTCAGAAAATTGTGGCATGAGAGATTAGAACATTTGAATTATGGATATATGGAACAAATGAGTACAAAACATCTTGTAAAAGGCCTTCCTAAGGTCTCATGTATTGATGGGCTATGTCCTGGTTGTCTAGTTGGTAAACAACATCAGGATCCATTTCCAGTTGGTAAGGCCACACGTGCAAATGCACCCTTAGAGTTGGTTCATAGTGATTTGATGACTTTTCCAACTTGTTCTTTTTCAGGGGCTAAATATGCACTCACATTCATTGATGATTTCACTCGTAAAACTTGGGTATATTTTCTCAAGTTGAAAAGTGAAGTTTTTGAGACTTTTAAGGCCTTCAAAGCCTTTGTTAAAAAACAATCATCTTTTCCTCTTAAGAAGATACGCACTAACAATGGGGGGGAATATGACAGTAATGCTTTCTATGATTTTTGTATTGAGCATGGGATACAACATCAGTTCACTGTACCACACACTCCTCAACAAAATGGTGTAGCAGAGAGGAAGAATTGAACATTGAAAGAGATGGCTAATTGTATGATTCATTCTAAAAATTTGGGTCCACAATATTGGGCTGCAGCTATAAATTTTGAAAATTACATTCAAAATCATATGCCTCACAAAGCTGTCCAAAATATGACACCAGAAGAAGCTTGGTCTGGGATCAAGCCTGATATTTCAGATTTTCGCATGTTTGGGAGTCAAGCATGGGCATTCATTCTTGATGACAAATGTAAAGCATTGGAGAAGAAAAGCCAACCACTCATTTTTGTTGGTTATTGTGAAGATGTAAAAGCCTACCATCTTTTTGATCCTGTCACACATGATGTGTTGTTTCGACGAGTTGTTCAGGTTGATGAGCTACCCACTCCACAGGAGTGTACATCTAGTTCTTCTTCTCCCCCTCCTTCTACTAAGGATAGTGAGGATTTGCTTTCTATTATTGATGATGATGATGTTGCATTTATTCAGCCACCATAGCCATCTTCTTCACTACCTTTGCCTAAATGGGCAAAGAGCACTCTACAGGCAGCTGGTTCTTTTGTTGGTGATCCATCTGATTCTCGTCGCACTCACTCACAGACATCTGGTATTGCTCTTTTGGAAAAAGCTTGTACAGATGATCCAGTGTTGTTTTCTTAGGCTATTGGTATACCCGAGTGGGATGTTGCTATGTATGATGAGTATTCTTCATTGATGAAGAATGATACTTGGGATCTTGTCCCTCTTCCTAAGGGAAGAAAACTTGTAAAATGTAAATGGGTCTATAAGACCAAATATGCTGCAAATGGATCAGTAGATAAGTACAAATCTAGATTATTAGCTAAGGGTTTTTCATAGGTTGAAGGGGTTGATTACTCTGAGACCTTTGCCCCTATAGCTAAGATGGATTCTATTCGGCTTGTACTCTGTCTTGTTGCTTCACATTCTTGGTCTATTTTTCAGATGGATGTGAAGAGTGCTTTCTTGCATGGTGATCTCCATGAGGAGATCTATATGGAACAGCCTCTAGGATTTGTGTAGGACTCATCATTGGATTGTAGACTCCATCGTTCTCTTTATGGCCTAAAACAAGCTCCTCGAGCTTGGTACGAGAAGATGGATAGTTTTCTTTTGAGTTCTGGTTTTATTTGCTGTGAGTTAGATCACAATGTATACATCTTGAAGCAAGGTGAGGAGCTTGTAATTTTGGTTTTGTATGTTGATGATCTCATCCTCACTGGCAGTTCAAATTCCTTGATACATGACATCAAGGACAAGTTGGCAGATAGGTTTGATATGACAGATCTGGGACTTCTACATTATTTTCTTGGTCTTCAAGTTTTTCAATCTTCTGAGGGCATTTCTATTGGACAGCAGACATATGAAATAGATCTTCTTCATCAATTTGGCATGGTTGATTGTAAGCCTACACCCACTCCATATCAGTCAGGTATTGTGTTATCTGCCACTTGTATGACTCCTCTTGTTGATTCCACTTTGTATCGGCAACTTGTAGGTAGTCTTTTATACTTGACTCATACCCATCCTGACATCACATTTACTATGAACCTTGTCTCTCAGTTCTCACATGAGCCTCATGAGAGTCATTAGCAAGCAGCCAAGCATATTTTGCACTTCATTCAGGGCACCACTCACTTTGGTATACATTACACACCACAAAGTTCTACATAGCTTGTTAGATACACTGACTCTGATTGGGCTGGTGATGTTGACACTCGCAAGTTCACTTATGGATTTGCTTTCACACTTGGTTTAGGTCTAGTTGCTTGGGAATGTAAAAATCAAATTGCTATTGCATTGTCCTCTACTGAGGCTGAGTATCGAGGTGCTGTCAAAGCTAGTCAGGAGATATTTTGGCTTCGACAGTTGCTTGGAGAGTTTGGCTTCACACAACAGGGTCCTACTACTCTTTGGTGTGATAACCAAAGTGTGATTGCTATTTCACGCAATCCTATTGAGCATCAGTAGACAAAACACATTGAGATTCACATGCACTTCATTTGACATCTTATTCAGGATGGAGTTCTTTCTTTGGAGTTTGTGCCTATAGTTGAGTAGATTGCAGACATCTTCACTAAACCTTTGGCTTCTCCTTGTTATCTTTAGTTATGAGTGATGCTTGGGGTAAAGGAAGTTGTCCTTGGGGGGATTTCCCATGAAGTCCTTCCTTCCTTTATTTTTCATATATTTTGATTGGTTTGTACATGGGTACCTTATCAGGCCTAGTAACTAGGACCCATCTTTGTTTATCATTCTCCCTATGTTTCGCTTAAGAAAGGGTGTTGGAATAATGCATATTTAAGCTTACCTAGGTTTAATAGGGTAAGTTATTTATTATCAAGGGTAAAATTTATTTACCTTGGTTAATTTACTTTATTGTTGAGAATTTCTCAACAATATATTTGTTCGTAGTATGAGAAAACAAATAGTTTGTTTTCTCTATTTTGTAATCATTACAAATAGTTTGTTAACATGAAACAAACTATTTGTATTATAAATACTTTGCATTATATGGGAAATAAAAGAGAGATTAATGAGAATATACAGAAAAATTTGTGGATTATCACCTATTTCTTAGGTGTGACAAATTTATTTATTCTCTAGAAATATTTGCAGGTTATTTGTTTTAGGTTCTTTCTCCTAGATTGATCCTGTGAATCCTGTGTATCTCCTGCTCATTCTTTCACTAGGACCCATCCATAACATGTATTTATTATTTACATGATTTACTTATGCTTCATCATATATGTACATACATTTAATAATATACATCAGTGATATATAGGATATACAGGTTTCATATGACATGAACACACCTATGTATAAGTTTCCAACACCTAGAGTTACCTTCTTACTGGAGGCATCTTCCTACTTCACATAGATTATATCTTTATACTTAAATTGATCATACTAGTTTAATTTAAAATGATTATACATAACTTGATTGGACTCAAATTACTTATAATTTATTTCACTTGATACTAGTTTTTTTCTATATGAGATGATGAAATTTATTAATTATGTAGTTTAGCCTTGTCTATTCTATGCATGATTAATGTTGTCATGTGTTATAATGAGATGATTTCTTATCTATTTTAATATGCAACTCTTTATAATATTATGATTGATTTTGATCATATGGGATATTTGATTTACCATTATTTTTGGATCTAATTCTATATGACATTTGATTGTCCATTGTTTTGGGATCTATGTTTGTGTGATATTTTATTGTCCATTGTGTGTGGCTTTCTACTTGTCTAACATTTAAGTATCCATTATATTTTGTTCTTACATTATGTGACATTGAGTGTAATTGTGTAATTTATGGCCATGAATTGTGTGTGTGACTCTATTTTTTAGGTGTGGATAAATCTATAATTTTTTATAGAGCTTGTTTGTGCCATAATCCATTTCAGACACTTCTCTTCTTATCTACAATGCCATGATACATGTAATTCATATTATGCATTTTTATTACTTATTTTATGGATTCTAAATTACTATGTTGATTACTCACTATATTTATAATTTATATATCAATTTTCACATGAAATTTGTATGCCTTTGGGTGGATATTTCATATATAATCACATGATTTACTCTTACTGTGATGACATGCTATTACATAATTTATGATACTTATATATTTTTATATATGACATGATGAAAATAACTCATTTATTTTGAGATGATTCAGTGACATACTACTTTATGCACTTCAAAAGGGAGGCATATATGGTTCTTTGTCTTATAGACTAAGCATTCTTAGTCATATTTTTTAGATTTTTGGGCAAATAAATTTTATATGTTGGGCACATATTACTTGATAGTGGTGTAGGTTTACACTAATTATTATAGGTTTTAAAAATTATAAATATATGAAAGGCATATGCCATAAGTTTATAATATTATGGGTGTAATTTCACACATTTTATGGAGGTATTTCATGGATCATTTGACATGGATTATGTAGATCATTAGATTGGTAACATATGAGAGGCATATGTTCACATTTTCAAAAATGGTTTGATATTTGGCACAATTTATTAGACTCAAATTAAATAGGTTATAGATTGAAAACATTTGTTGTGAATATGTGGAACAATGAATAAAAAATATACTATAGAATTACTTAGGTATAATTCAGATTGAAACAAATAATATATTCATAGTGGATGATTAAGAACTTTATGTAAATTCTTAAAAATTCACATGATTTATTAGAAATCATAGTGGATTCCATTTCATAGTTGTAGTGATCTGTGTAAACCTAAAGTTTTGTGTGACTTAACTTATAGATACTTCTCTATTCCAAATGAGGGTTGGGTAAAATTCAACTTGACCCAAAGTTTAACACTAGAATCTCCATGAGAAATAATCAATCCATTCTCTAATATGTGTAGAGGACATCTTGGTTCACATACACATAAGTTTCATGAGTTAATACATATTGATATATATCTACTTGTGAACACCCATCATTCTTATCCTCAAGTATAACCTTATATTTTTTTACTTTATTAATTACATTACTAGAGTAAAGGGTAGTGGGGAATGGAAACACTTATATTTGGTATTAGAAATTTGAAACTATTATATTTAATAAATATTTAACATATTTTACTTATGCATGCATACATGACTCTTGTTCACATTCCTCCTTGGCTATTTATCCATACATGATCTTGACCTTACCCAATTTACATATACACACATTATTTTTTATTAACTTTACCACTTACTAACACTTTATATCTTGTAAGAATTTGTTGAGTTTCAATCTCTTTGAGTTCAAGCCTTAAAGGATGCACTGGTAAAGGGATGGGTGTACCATTGGTTCTTTACAATATTATTTTGGTTTTGCATCATTTCTACCATTTTTAAAACCACGTTTTATTAACATAAATTTATCCTATGTAATTCTCTAAGCCTTTTCACCTCTCTTTCACACTCTTTTATTCATTTTCTACCTTCATTATGCCTTCCTAGGCCTAAAACCTTTTTTGAAATTTTACAATAAAAAGCCATCTAGGAGAACTTAGTATTCTAATTTATACTTATTATTATCAATTAACAATATATATTTTATTGTGATGACTTAGTATTTTGATTGATACTTATTATCAATTAACAATACAGAGTCAATTGGGCTAACTCTATTAGCCAAACTTCTATAAAGGTTTAGGGTTAGATTCCACTATATATACACATCCATTTTCATCATTTAATAGGAATATAAGAGAATAACAAGTAAAATATATCTTGTCTCTACTTATCCACCATTATATTTTGGGATAAATCTGAGGGTTTAATATTATTTTAGATATATGGATCTTGTCTTCTGGAGAAGTATTTTGAATGCATTAATAGGTTGTGTAGCCTAGAGTTGATTTATCCTTGTCATCCTTACATAAAACAACAACATCTTGTGAAGAACCTTGGCCAAGGGAGAGATTTAAGCTTGATATGTTCTTCTTCAAAGGTAAGTATTCATAACTTTGTTCTTCCTTTGCAAGAGTAGATATATATGAATTTTCACTTATCTTCTATGTATTAAGATTACCTATACATTGGCATGAGTATATGTATTCTATGAATGTTTAATTTTCATTTTTATTACCCTCACTTTATGCCACAAGTTTTGGTGAGCACTAGATTAAAATTTAATTTACTTGTTAGTAGTTTAGTTAATATGATAACATAGGACCTAGTTAGGGTTATTGCATAGTTTTACTTGATTAGAGGCTTTAAAACCCTCCCTAGTGAATTTATTTGTGTAAGATATCCCTTTTTTAGGTATAATAGATCCATAGTCATCATGACAATGATTATATAATGTAACCCCAATAAGAATTTTAATTAGGATTTATCTTTTCTAATCTAGGATTTATTTATAGATCTGTTACATTTCTCAGTGCATACATTCTGGTAAATCTAATGTGAAATTAACCCTTATAGGTTTTATTTAATTCTCTAATTCATATCATCTTATTATATTTTTCTATATTTATATTACTATATCGAATCACTAGGTATAGTTATAAATTTTTATGCATAGGTTTAACACATAATCTCATCAAAATGACTATGTTATTTCTATGCAAGTCTTCATCAGATATAGGTTATTGGATTGAATAGATCAACACAATATTATTATTTATTTCCATAGAAGAATATAAGGTTAAATAGGTCAACTTTATCATCTTATTCTCTCTTCCATTATTGAAATTAATAAACTAGGTCGAACATGTCAACTTAGTCAACTTATTCTATTTCAACATGTAGGGTTTTGTAGAATTGGGTCGAACTAGTCGGCTTAGTTTGAAA
The DNA here is from genome assembly GCA_037957365.1 of Torreya grandis. Taxonomy (NCBI): domain Eukaryota; kingdom Viridiplantae; phylum Streptophyta; class Pinopsida; order Cupressales; family Taxaceae; genus Torreya; species Torreya grandis. Next base: position 212,750 of record JARHVA010005239.1, read on the forward strand.
AATTTAAAAGCAACATCTAAGGCACATCAATAAAGAATTTGTAATCCTATCCATATTTAACCCCACCATAGTTTCTCTTTTATATCTCTATAATTTTATTACTTATTCATTTCTATTTTGTACAAGTTAGTAGTCTTCCAAACTATAACCCTATAACCATCTAAGTCAACCTACTTGAATTAGTTCTATAGCCTATATTTTGTATAAGAGACATAGTCAAACAATTAGAATCTATTATTTAACACCTTAATTTTGTAGAATAAAAACAAGCCATTCAACTCTATTCTATATTGTTTATATATAATGTCACCTAAATTGACTCTATACTATTCTAAATTAAGGAATTAACAATTATTTTCTATTAATTAATTCACACATTATTTTATTATTATTTAAATGCTTAGAATAACTCACATAGTCTAAATATGTGGTTTTTTTACATTTCCACTTAGTTACACTATTTTTTCTCTTGTGCACACACTACCAAATTACATAATATTTAAACCAAATTTAAACATTTATCTTCCCAAGGCCTACCTATTTGGATTTCATCACCAAGGGGGATGTGGACTTAGGTTTTTAGACAAGTATAAATATGTGGTTTATGTTATATATTATAAAATCACCTGACACCCTTATCACTAAGAGATTATGAAGTGAGGCCCCAATACCAAGACAATACCATCACTAACATAGATTCCTTTTAGCCTAAACATCTTAAAACCATCCATAGATTGATTTCTAGTTACCTATTTACAACCAACACACTATCATATTAATTACAAACTTTATTATAAATTAACAATACTTAGGAATGAATAGTTATCTATATTTTAATTTAAAATTGTTATTTGGTCTCTGATCATTATATTATGTATTGTAAAACCTACACTAGCCAACATTGGTACAAGATTTCTATTGTGTGCTCCAATTAGACCAACCATATTGATTCTCTTGCTTGTATGTTTTATTACATATGCATAGAAATAATATTTATTGTTTTTCAAATACTTTCATATACATCAACATAGTATTTTACTAATTGATTCACCTTTTTCTACTTATAATACATAGTTGGCATATTCGACTCTATTATCTTGTTATTGAATCATAAATTTCATTCTATAGTATTAAATCAACCCAGTTGACTTGATGACTATTGGATGGCCTTTTTCCTTGTTGTCTAACATTATATTCATCCAAATCCCTTATTTAAATTAATACTAATTTAACCTAGTTGACTTAATAGCTACAAGCTAACCCTATTTTGTGTTTGGTCGATTCTATCTTCAGTTTGTATCCTTTTATCTAAACAATACACTTTCAACCCTATTATCTCTATACACCTTGGATGATATTATTTTTTGTGTGGTTATATAGTCTTATTTAATAATTTTTTCATGTTTTTAAGCTCTCCTCAATCAAGAACCTTGCATAATTAAGTATTTAGATTAGAACCTCACTTATTTTATTACTTCAAATGAAACTATTCAATTTATTACTTCATTTCCTAATCCAAAACCAATCAATACTAAATGTAATATAGTTAATATAATTAATCATATTCCTACTCTTAATAAAAATGGTGATAATTATTTTTCTATACATGTAACAAGAGCACCTAGCATTATCAATTCCCAAAGCAACATGGTTGAAATCAATCCAACCAATGATCTAGATGATTACCAATTATTCAAAAACCTTAATGATAATACCATTTACACTTTTAAAAAGAATGGTGGCTTTACCAAACTTCCTTATTCTTATACCACACTTAGGAAAACTAGCACCAATGTTTTGAATCCTCCACCCAATACCCCTCCTCTGACTAACACTAATATTCCCCCTCATAACAACATTAATATCCCTACCTTTAAATACCAATGAAAAAATTGACATAACTCAAATTCTTTCTCAAATTGTTCAATAAATTAACATCATCCAAATATCTAATCATTCCCAAATGATTCAAATTCAACAACATTTATTACACATGACTAGTCAACCACCTCAAGTTAGCATGTCTCAACAAAATCATAATTTTGTCTCATCTCCTCTTAGATATGCCAATTGGAATATCATCCCTCAACCTACTTTGCACATAATAAAACACTTCAACATATTTAAAATGAAACATTGTATCCATTTATTTCATCCATATATATTGGAAACATCTCTCCAACTATCACATATGATGGGACTAAGGACCTTATTATATTGTTTAAGTCTTTTGGTAATCTCTATAAGGAATGGGTCAAAACTAACACCTTTTATACCACCAAGATCTTATCAAAAACACTTATTGGTGATGAATTTCAATGGTAAAACCAAATTCATATACATTCCTTCTCATAATTAGAGGATTTAACTAATGATATAGTGAAGGAATTCCAACATGATGACCTTCCTAAAAATTACCTTAGCCATTTCATCAATGCTAAATAACTTCCTAATGAATCTACTCACACTTTCATCAAATGATAGAAGTATTTATCTCATAAAGTGGTCCATAAAATGAATGATGATATCTTTGAAAACTATTTATTACTTCTCTTAGGTCTCCCCTTCAATACAAAGTTCAAATCTTTTCCCCTAAAACTTTAGAAGAAGCCTTAGACCAAGCAAAAAGGCAAGACTTTTTATGAATCAATTTGAAACACCTCAAACAACTACTAAAAAACCTCTCCAATCATTTTATCATGACATTGATTCATCCAAGCCTCTCTAAACTCAAAATTAAGCATCCAATTCAACCAATTTTAACCCAACCCACCCTCCCTTTAATTTATAAAAACTTACGAAAAAATTACCACCCTCTAAAACCATGAGCTTTGATCCTTCCAAACCTCATCCAAAATGGTAAAATCTTGATAAGTTTTGTTTGTGTCATGCTACTATAGGTCATTCTTATGAGTATTTTCATGATATTCATCAAATTATTCTTGATTATTTGATTGGTACACATTTCAATCTTGATACTCTAACAAAACAATGATATGAAGATTATATTCAAGCCCAATAAGTTCAATCTAAAGAACCACAATCACATCAACATCAACTAGCTAATGAACAACAAAAAATATCCCATACATTTAACTCTTTCACTAATGTTGTTCAAAACATAGTTTATCCTTATTCATACATTAATAAATAAAGTATAGCTAACGTGAAAAACTTTAAACATATGGTTGCATGCATTGAACCTCAACCTCTTTGGTCACATAAACCAAAAGAGTACCTAGTTCCAATTAATACTCTAAATCATATCTTACATGGTCATATTTTACCTCCTTTACCTCTTCATACCTCTCTTACACATCTTGTGTCAAATTTAACAACCTTAAAATTTAAAAAACTAATAAATCTACCTGTCTCTAAATACACCTACCAACCCAATGCAAAAATTTTAATGGTTTAATGTTACCTCAATCCACCTCATATGTTCAGACATATTTTGATGCCCATCAACATATCCGTTCAAAACTTGGGGCATCTTGTGATGCCCATCCCTATATCCACTCACCCATTGGGGCATCTTACAATGCCCACTCTTATTTTATAATGCATAATAACAAATAAATTAATCTTAAATAAATATTATGAGACACAAAGGCTTGTATTTCACATGATCATAATTGATAAAGACATTATCATAGATTTTGAATATTAATTTTGTCTCATGTTTCTTTGTTTTTGTGCACTTTACTTATTTTAGTTTCACTTTACTAACATCATTGTTGCCTTTGGGTTATTATGTTTTCTTACACATTACATTTGGTATTTGTTTTCATTTTGGTTCTATTATATCCCTTTCATTTTTGTCTTTTTATTTCATCCTTTGCCTTAGTAGGTTTATGATTATTTTCCCCATTATTTAGCATTCACCTCATTGGTGTTCACCTTGTGAGTTATAGTGTAACACCATGGATAAAACCAAGATATCCTAAAAAATTACCACATTAAAACATATTTAAATCAATTTTTGGGATGACTACTACTATCATTGGTGCTTCCGCTAGATCCGTTGTAGGTTAGTATGGCTTCTCTAGTGACATGAATATCATAAACATAGACCCATCCTTTTCATATCACTATTTTACCTCATTATGATAAAATATGAGCATATTCATAATTATATCACTTATTACATAGATGTATATCTCATGATCCCTATATTTCCCTTATTTCCTTTCATTTGAGGCTCAAATTGGTCAATTTTAAGATTACACACTTGTGGGCATGTCTAGGAGTATTTAGGAACCTTGGTCTTTAGGTCCTTTTTATCTAAGGACCAAGTGTAAGCTCTCTTTTATTTTTCACATATTTCACTCATGTTTGGTTCTCTAAATCTATATGGAGGAAGAATAGAAAAATACAAAAAAAGTTAAAAGCCAAATCATAAAATAAAAATAAAAGGAGATGATTAAAAGTCAAAAGCAATATTAAAATATAGATCACACTAAAAGATGTGGTCTATATTTAGCACATCTCCTATCTTATTGAAATATCAAACTCTATAGTTGGCCTCATGATAGAGCTGAGGTATATCAGGGTGTGGTGTGCCAATAGACTAGGGTAGAAGGTATCATTATATTTTATACTATCGAGTAGAACCTACTTTCTCACACAAGTACCCAACCTTCATAGTAGACTGACAGATTTGTAAGGAGTCCTTAGGAATGGGGAAAAAATTTCGGGAAGGTAGGTCTATTTTAATTTTCAAACATATAGCCTTCATGGTTTGATCTATGCACTTCACTTATTATCTAAAAACTTGTGTTCATTAGTCAAAGTGTCTTAATTCCTTAGTGTTGATAGTTCTAAGCCTTTCTAATTTGCCTAGTTGGTCTCATTCTTGCTAAGGATGTTCACATCACCCATGGGGTGCCTCACATTTCTTATGTACATCATATTTTCCCTATATTCCCCTTTTTAATATTGATTTTAATTGATCACGTCTACCTAATTATGCCTCTTGGTTTATAGATTTTAAGTTGCATTGCAAGACTTTAGATAGGACCAAGCCTTCCTCAAAAAAACCCTTACACCATTTTTATACCACACCATCTCATTATCATACTAGTCATGTCATTAGGTGGTTGTGTTTTCTTACATTACATCTCAAAACAAGCACTAAGCTTGGATTTTCATCCTTTAGACATTTTGATTTTCATTTATCCATCATGTTCTTGTTTGATTTTTATGGACTTCACCAATCTTACATATGACATTTTACATTCTTACATGTTTCTCTTTATGTATGACTTCTTCATGTTTGTCTTACATCTTGACTTAAATTTCATTTTTAGTCATTCATGTTTTTATTTATGATTTTTTCAACATGCTTTTCTTACATGGGGTTACTTTTCAGTTTATTACACATCTTTGTTAGCATTTTCTTGGATTGATATTTCATTTTTCATTCATGTTTTACATGCTTCCCAATATGATTTAGTATGTTATATATTCCATTTTTCCATTTCTATTTTACATGCTTACTAATGTTATTTGGTATGTTATACATTAATTATTTCCATTTATGTTTTACATTATTTCTAATATGATTTAGTGTGTTCTACAATCATTTGTCTTTCATTTGTCATCATTTTGTTATTTGCATACTTGATATTTTGGTTATAACCATACCTTAACTATCCTAATTTTCCAATTTTCTAAGTAGCTCGTTGTTACTTTAATCATCTTATATTCACATGTATTATGTTTCTCTTAATTCCCACTCATTTATTAATTTTAGAAGAAGATAAAAAACTAGTAATAAAGGTGTGGTAGAAATACCTTTTTGGTAATGCATGCACAATTGAAACAAAGATGGAAAAAACCTCTTTAGCTAGGAAGGAATAACCTATAAATAAGAACACATTGTAGCTTGCTAGTTGGTTGATGGTTGAAGGTTTCAGAAATTTTGGCAGAGTAATGATACTTTGGCCTAAAAGTAAATTTAGTAGAGGTTTGGATCTCTTTTACTAGTGTTGAGTTACTAGAAGAAGACTAAATTATGGAGATATTGAATACTTGTATACTTGATAACTCTTATAATTGATCCTTTTCACCTCTCACTCCCCATTTTTTATGGCAAAGAGAGATGGAGGATGGAAGGTTACCTAGAGGGTGAGGTTGATGATCAAAATGTTTGGAAGTTTGTTAACATACATAAGGTGAATATAATAAATCGTGTCACATTAGCTCACACATATTTGGTGATGTGTTAATAAGGTGAAGAAGTGAGGACCTAACCCTAAAAGGTTAGGATAGCCATCGATGGTTTAGTGCCAAAGGTTAATTAGTCAATGTTGTCAGGTGGGGGGTTAAAAAGGTTTTATTAAATGATAAGTTAGTAAGATGATGAGTTAGATAACTAGTTGTTAATATAAAATCAAGGTTTGATAAGGGTCATAGGTCATTTTGCCAACTAGAACTATCATGTGTAGTTATATAGTGTCTAAATTTTGCCCATTTTTTGTTATACAACTTTGATTTATGAAGCTACAAGAGAAAATATATATTACTTTGTCAAAGGTCTAGTTGCCCCAAGTATGGGAAGATGTATTCCCCCTCAAACCAGAATTTAATGAGGTGAAAACAAAATAAATTCAAGGTTTGATAAGTGGTTGATGGTGTTAATAGGTGGTCATAAAAAGGGTTGACAATTTGAAAGACAAACACGTGCACAAAATGTGACTAAGTTGGATAGTTAAGATCATGCAAAGACTAAAGTTTCCAATGTTGGTTCTAAAATAATAAGTGATAGAGTAACTAGTCCATAACATTTGTCATGGCTAATTGAGTGACTCTATAAACTTCCTAGATAGGGTTGGTGTTTTCATAAGTATCTAAGGTAGGAGGTAATCCCTTGAAAAACACAACTGATCTAGTTTTGCATTAGGTGGTGCAAAATTCAAATGGTCAACATGACAAAAATGGTCAATGAGATCAAAAAGACCACTGTAAGGTCATCTCTAAGAATGCAAATAGTTTGGGTTAAAAATGACCAATGTTAATGTGGACAGGTCAAATGGTTGGTTAGAGAAGGGTAATATTTAAAAATTCAAGTTAAAATTTAAGTGATATTAGGTGATCTCTAATGTTTAGCAACTAAAGGGTGTTTAAAAATTTAAAAATTTGGGGGACCCTCACCATCAATGGTTAGGGGTCTGAGGGTTAACCATCAATAGTCACCCAGATCATCGATAGTTAGGGGAAACACTAAAAAACCAAAACATAGAAAGTGAAAATGAAAAAAACATTTTCACTTTTGACTATTTGACCTTCATGCATTTTTTTCTCTAGAAATTTTACACTTTGGCATTTAGCTAAGGGTTAACTGGGTCGATGTTAAGGTGTAGGTTAGTAATTGGTTGATCATGTGTTTGAGATTGACTAAGATTGAAGGTGGACAAGGACATGACTAAGCATTTGGACATGTGCTTTGACCTTATCAATGATCATGGAATGAGGTAGGGGATGTTTGTAAATTGGGAGGTAGTTGAACTAACTTATTAAGTAGTTGTATTCAGTAGGTTTGAATTAGTTGGATAAGGTTTTGTGATTGTTTTAGGTCATGATGCCATAGTTTTAGGCTTTTGGTGAAAATAGTCAAAGTAGTCAGTGAACTTAAGAGTTGAAGGGTGTGTTGGGTTGGTAATGGGTTGTAGGATAGTGTTAGGTAGTTTAAATTTTTGATTTAGGTGTGTGGTGGAGGTTTTAGGTAGCTAGGGTTTAAGGATTTCACCACTAGTGGTCACTCATAGTGACCATCAACAATTCAACCCAACCATCAATTGCCAAATACTAGGGTCACAATATTTTAAAGGATCATTAATAGTTCAACAAACCATTAGTGGTCAAAGGGTTTGGGAGTTGGTGGTTAAAAAAGTGGTAGAAAATGAACTATTTGAAATGTTTGGAAAATAGTGTTTGTTAAATGAAAATATGAACTAGGTAAATGATGCTAAATTAAAAGTTTTGAAATGTTTGTTGAAAGTGGTATTTAAAAAATAAAAGGGGTTGATGTTGATTTAAATTAAGAGTGTGAGGTCATGGTGATGTAGGCAAATTATCTAGTAGGAAAAGAGTTAGTTATTAGTTTCACAGGGTAATTAGAGTGTTGATAGAAATGTTATATGTCAACATGATAGGTTAGGTACGTGTTGGAGATTTTGTTTGGCTAAGGGTAAGTATTATTTGATGTCTAGAGGTAATACGGTAGATGTGATTGTTTAGGTTGGAATAGGCTGAAAAAGGTAAGTGTGGGTTGGTACTAATCATGATTTGGAAAATTAAACATCCATACTAACATGATCATTTTGTAAGCACACAACAAGATCTAGATGAGGGACCAGGTCCCTAAAAACTTTGTAGAAGTTTATTATGCAATAACTATTGATGAGTGGAGGTATATGTAGGAGGTCAACCTAGGGGCCATGAGAAATATCAACACATATTATGAGATTCATCTATGATCATATCCCTCATCAAGAGATGAGACCCAACCATGAGCATATTTTTGTTGATGATAGAGGAGATGATCATCCTCTTAGAGGATGTGGTCAAGATTACATGGCTACCCATTCAAGGGGAGATAACTTATCATATAGAGAGTAAGGAGAGAGACTATCAAATGTATTTGATATATGGAGTGGACTTGGTCCACACTTGGTGTCATTTAGGTTGTTTTAGTTATGGACCACTATACTAGAGGGCTCTAGGGGACCTATGTTTGCTATTGATGATGATGGTAGTGTTTTTCTTTATGTTTCCTGATTTGAGTAGTGGACTATTATTATAACTGCTATTAAGAGTATTGGTCGAGATGCTATTAGGGAGGACTATGTTTGGGTGGGCACTAGTTTTGTCAAAATGCATAGATGTTATGGCATTAGTGTTGGGTTTGTTCTCCATTGTTAGGCATATAAGCATATTTGGGTGTTGAGACATTTGGGGATACCATGGGATGGTTTTGATCTAAGAAATTATAAAGTGGGTTTCTTGAGATGGAGGTGAGATTATGCTCTAATAGGTTTTAGTAGTGGTATGAGAGATATTGATTTATTTTGAGATGCCTTGGAGGTTCTGGTTATGGGTGATGTCATGTGGATGCCATATGTGGCTAGGCATAGATGAGCCTAATATAGATATGACACTTTATCGTTATAGAGGTAGCGATGGATATATGGGAGGTGGGATGGTGAGATCGAGCTCATCCCATTCAATTGGGTTTAGAAGTAGTTTGGCCTCATGCAGGGGATTTTACCAGTGTTATCAAGATATAAAAATGAGGATTCCACATTCTTTCTTATAGAGCCATAGCCATAGGATATTATTTGGTATCATGAAGAGATACCAACTACAAAAGTGATAGATGATGCTGGTGTGGTGGATGGATATACAGTGTGGTATCAGGGTTTATATGTAGTGGTCAATTTTGGATGGGGTGATGAGGGTCAACATCCCATGGATGTGGATCTTGTTTGGGAATAGATATAAGGTGGTGGATAGGATGGATAGGTATAAGCAACATTTATAGTGGTATAGGCCTATATCATAAGATTATAGGGATAGGTGGCCACTCTATAGGGCCAAGTTATCACTTTATAGGGTTAGGTGATGATATTGATAGGAAAGAGGGATCAAGAAAGGATCTTTCTTGGCTTAGTGACTCAAGAGAGAGATTCACTGATGTAGATGGTAAGAGTAGTGGAATCACTAGCAGGGGTACCTATAGGACTTGATACAATTCCTATAACATGCTACTTAGCCAGCATTAAGGAGTTGAGATACTATGAGGTGATAATGCTAGAAGAATTTCCATTAGAGATTAAATATGGAGAGTATAGGGTTAATTTAGTAGGTGGTTTGACTATAGTTACTCTACGATAGTGGGCCTCTATAGTGGGTTATGTAGGTATGTTAGGGGTCTATCACCAGATGGTAGTACAAGTGGAGGAATGAGTGGTAATGGTGCCCTAGGGGAATGCTATATGATATTATATGATGTATATATATTTTATTTTTATAACAACATATGTGCTAATGATGGAAGATGTATATGAGAGAGAAGATCATGATACACATTATTACATGTATTTTTATTTGATGGACATGTTGTATATAGTGATGTTTGTGATGATATATATGTGATGTATATGATGCTCATGTTTATGGTTCATTGATTTGATCTTAAATTATTTTATTTTGATGGTGATTTTATTTATGGCTATGATGATGTTGTTTTATGATTTGATGTTATGAGATGAAATTTTTTAATATTATGATAAATGGATAGGATAGTACATTGATAGATAGATGATGATGTGGTTCATCATGTTTTTCTCATTGATTTTGTTTATGGATATGATGATGAATGGGTTAATTAGGGTTGTGTATGAATTGATGTATCTTCATATGATAGGTTGATGGTAGATGGATATGATGATATTATAGATAGAGAGATGATTTGATTCATGTTTTTTTTATATAGATAAATAGATGATGATGTAGTTTATGATGTTTTGATATATTTTACAATGTGATGGTCATAATTGGTGTTTGTTATTTAGGATCATGAAGATGTAATGTGATTATGGTTAAAGATATGACAAAATTACATAAAGTTAGATAATAAACTAAATGTAGGAAAAAGAGATGAGAATCATGAGACGCATGTCTATATGAACCAATAATATAAGATAAGAAAAGAAACATGATGTTTTTTCTTTGGTAAGGACCTAAAAAACTTGAAGTTATATTGGATTAATGAATGTAAGCATTTTGAATTCTTCACATTAGCATACATTGGTTGATAAATAGGTGTCTTGATCATAATTGTGTTAAGTAAGCTCAAAATCCCTTGATTAAAAGATGGTATAATGGGAAGATACATAGTAGGTGAAAGGTAAATGGGTGGATAGGTAAGGTAACCTTATGCTAGTTAGTTTACCACTTCTATAGGTGACTTAAGAACTATAGTAGACAAGTCCATGTATCATGATAGGTGTAGATTAATCAATGCAAGAAATATACTAGTCCTTCATATCAATGTTGATTGTAGCTTTCTTAGGCTAGCATGATTTGTTTTGATATAGGGTATGTTTATTATTGAATTTGTTTTGATAGTTTGTGAAGTTGATCGATGTGGGAAGCTTTAAATGATTTCCTTTGACCCATTTGACCTAGCCATCCTTCAAGGGAGTGGTCTAAGTTTGGGTTTATATGTTTGATAGCTATACTTTAAGGGAGCAATCTATATTTTTTAGCAATTTAGAGGATTTTGGCTAGTTGTCTTTCAAGGGAGTAGTCTACAATGTTATAAATATATGACCCAAATGATATTTATTTTAGATGGAAAGGTTTTAGACATGGATAAGTCTAACTAATCTTAGAGGTTTACCTTTATGAGGGAAAGAATTTTAGCATAAGAAGGTTAGTGATAGGTGAAAATAATGGTTTGAAAGACAAATGAACATTGGTTTTTGTCTCACTACAGATGAAAAGCATCCATGAGAACCATGCCATGGGTAGAGCTATGGTACCCATATTTAGGATTAGGCTAAATTTTTGATGGTTAATCACATCATTTTATGTTTTAATCAATTATCCTCAAAGGGAGAGGAATATGTAGATGAAGGTGAAAATATCATAAATCAAAGGATGAGCTCAATTTAGATCATAAAAGTGAGTTAGATCCTTCTTTAACACAATAAAGGATTTAGATGCAAAGTATTGAGAGGTTAAAGTTTTGGTTTTCCTTTGAGAGAGGATAATTTATAAGCTCATGATCCATACTTATGGGTTATTATGTATGGTCCAATCCAATTGAAATAAAATTTGCCTATTTGATTTTCTCCATGTTGGTGACATGTTTATTATCCTTAGGGATGAGGTCTCCAATATTTAATTCTCATTCAATTATGTATTTATTATAGGTGTTATTGATTTTTTATTGGTAAACATGAAGATGGTTAAGTAATTTGAGGTGATGTTCGTCAAGTAGCTCAAGTCATGCTAGATGTTCTTGATGATAGTCACTCTAAAAAATGACCTCTTGTAGAAATATGCAAATAGAGGGAATATGGACTTCAAGAGGCAAGACTACCTTTGCTCTAAAGACAAGAGATAAAGGGTTATCACCCATAGAGGTTAGAATGCTAGTATGATAGGCTGATAAAGCAAAAGTGATGTGCAAATGCAAATCTTGACCTAAAGCATTAATGACTTCAATAATTTTTTGTTAAGGATTTTGTTAGAATATTTCACCTATAATTTGCTTGTGGATGGTAAGGTGACTAAATTATTAACTTAATGCTAAATGCATCATAAAGACCTTGGACTTTCTTTTTCTTGAATGATTTACCATTATGGATGATGATCTTATGGGGAACATTAAAATGATAAATAATGTGATGCTTGATGAAGTCAATATTTTTTTTGGCTTTGGTAGAGATGAGAGGAATGGTTTCCACCCTCTTGGTAAAATACTTAGTAGTGTTAATGATGGATTGATGTCATTGTGATGAATGAGGATTGATTTCCCTAATAAGTTTAAGGCCCCATAATGAGAATGGTCAAATGTCTTTTGATACTTGAAGGCCATGGGGTGGTGCATGGTTTAAATTAACATGTTGTTCACATTTGAAACACTTATTTACATAATCATAATAGTCTTATTTAAGGGTAGGCCAATAATAGCCAAGATGAATGATGCATTTAGTGATAGCTAAACCACTAAAATGTCACCCATGGATTATATCATATGTTTCTTTGATGGCATGTTAATCTTCATGAGTGTGAAGGTAATGAAGAAGGATGCCATGAAAGCCATGTTTATAGAGAATTACCCTAGTATGGTATAATGAGAGATACTCTAAACAAGACCTCTTTGGGTATTCATAGAAAGGTTAGGAGGAATGATATAGAGGTTGAGGTAATCAAAAGTTTATTCTTACCAAATGTCTAATGGACATACTTCAACATTAAAAATGGTAGGAAGGTTAAAATAAATATAAGATCAAGTGACAAAGTGATTAATGGTAATAAAGAGTTTAGATTTAAGAGGTTGAGATGGGATTTGGGAAGTAAGGGAATCCATTACATCCAAGAACTTGTTAGTTTATCATGGAACTAACTAGATAAGTTAATGCTCAAATGATGTTAAGTGTAAAGCTATAAGTTATTTTTGCTTTAGTAATACATCATTTTTACATTGATAATATATATTGACCTAGTTGACTTGAACTTGGGAATCACCAAAGACATTGATTGTCTTGACTCCAAAGGATAAAGTGGTTTGAAGACCTATGACTAGGGCTTCATACTCAACCACATTATTGGTGAATTCAAATTCAATTTTAAAGTAAATAAAAATAAGTTCACCATCAAGGGGAATGATAATAACTCTAACACCCACACCATGTTGGAATTTGGAACCATTGAAGAACATGGTCTTTCGGTAGGTAGGGTCCTCTTGAGTAAGATTCATGATGGACTCGTCTAAAAATGCAAGAGGAAGAGGTTGGTTATCTAGTACAGGAGTTTCATGCAATTGGTCAGCAATAAATTATCCTCTAATTGACTTTTACTAAAGGAATTCAAGATCAAACTTAGTAAAAAGCATGAGCCACGTAGCCATACATTGGTTTTGGTATGGTTTAGAGTGCATGTACTTGAGTGGATCAATGTTAGTTATGATATAGGTCTTGTGATTAAGAAGGTAGTGGTGAAGCTTGGAATCCACAAATATGAGGGCAAGGAAAATTTTATTGAGATGGGAATACCGAGTCTCATAATCTATAAGTGTTTGACTTATGTAGTAGACATCTTGCTCTCTACTTTATTTATCCTGATGAGTGAGCATTGTCTCTAGGGAATGGTTAATGGTAGATATGTAAAGGTATAACAGTTGATATTATTTAGGATTAATCAATATAGGTGGAGAAAGGAGGTATTCCTTGAGTGAATTAAAGGGTTGTTGGTAGTCCTTTGTCAACTTAAAAGATGTGTCCTTCTTATGGAGATAGTGAAAAGGTTGACATCTATTTGATAATTAAGAGATAAACTAATAGATTAATTAGAGCTTCCCCTATAATATTTTAATTTTATTAAGGTGGTTTGGAGGTGAAATTTTAAATATTGATCTAAATTTGGTAGGGTCTACTTCAATTCATTTAAGGGAGACAATGAATCCAAGAATATTTCTAGAAAGAACCCAAAAAATACCTTTCTTGGGTTTAAGGTGGACATGGAAGTGGATGAGGATTTCAAAGATGATCCTAAGAAAATATAGATGATCCTTGTGATGTTTTGATTTCCTAAGGAGATCATCCACATATTCCTCTATGATTATATAGATTATGTCATGGAATGTATAGGTCATGCCATGTTGGTAGGTTGTGCTAGCATTATTTAAACCAAAGGGCATGACTTTGTAGTAAAAATTTCCCCATGGCATTATTAAGTTTTATGTTGATCTTTGGGAGCAATGAAAATTTGATTATATCCTAAGAAACCATCTATGAGAGATAATATTGCATGGCCGTCTATAAGATCAATGAGTTGGTCAATGTTAGGAAAAGGAATGTCATCCTTTAGGCAAGCGAGGTTGAGGTCTCAAAAGTTGATACAAAGGCAAAGTCCCCTATAGGTTTGGTGATTTTAACAATGTTAGAAACCCATTGTATATAATAAATAGGTTGGATGAAGTCCACATATAAGAGGTGTTGAAGCTCTTCTTTTACAAGGAAGGCAATGCAAGCGTGTATTCTACAAATCTTTTATCTGATACACTTAGCATTGGGATGAGTGATAATGCTATGAAGAGTGGTATAAGGGTTAATCCTAAGAATATCTTGATAATACCAAGTAAATTATATGTTGTATTACCAAAATAAGGAAGGGTAATCATATTATTTTGTGGGATTCAAAGATTGTCTGATCTTGATGATGCGAGGGTTATCCTGAGTACCCAAGTTGACATCAATGGTAGATTTATTCAACATGGTTTGGTTCTCAAGAGGAATATATTTATGGATAGAAGAGTCCCTTGTACTAAGGTAGGTGAGAGTGGAATCATCATCCTAACATTGGATGGTGTTGATGGTATGAGAATCATTTTCTACCATTTAAGGATGGATGAGAGATAGAGTTTTAGTTTGACCATCCTTTTGATAGGTTAAGGGGGCCAAAATAATGGTATTTATAAATAATAGTTAGATGCAATGATATCAAAGTCCTCAAACTTTAAGGGATATGGGGTTATTGAGGATAAGACATCGTCACCAACAGTGGTGATGGGTTTTGGTGAGGTAGGTTCTTTTAGTGGTACGAACCCAAGGCCAAATAATTCCTAAGGTTTTTGAGGTTTGATTATGTGTAGCTTATGAAGTTCATGTTCATAAATTTCAAGCCTAAACACCTTCCAAACACACCTATAAAGATACAATTTTAAAAATGTGAGTTTGTTGAGATATGAAAATTTGGAGGTGAATGGTTAGATATGAGGGGTGGTAGTAGTAGAAAGAATTAGATGGTTGATGCCCCCATAGATGAATTTTGTTTGATGATTGGGTGGACAAAAAGGGATGATGGTTTTGATGTTGGACTCATAATTAGGATCATGGGTGAGGTTACCATAATCTTAAGGAGTAGGGAAAGCATCCAAGGAAAGAAGATGATACTCCCCAAGTGAGAGATGTTAGAATTTTGGTTCCAAGGTGTCCTCTATAGGTATCCATGAAGAAAGGATAGATGATCTTGTTAAATATTAATCAACTATAGGGGTGGAGTTATTGGTAGTTGGTGGTGAGGTATATGGTCAAGGAAGAATAACATCGTTAGGTTTGTACATCATATTTCAAGATGTAAAAGTACTCAGGTCAGCTGGTATGGTGATGAAATTACCTTCATTCTCAAATTTGAGGCAATGATGCAAAGTGGAAGGGACACAACTCATAGAATAGATCTAAGGGAATATAAGTAAAATGTTTTTTAAAAACTTTCCCTCTAAAAATAAAGACTTATAGAATGGTGTGAGGTCTGAAGGGAATATGGAAAATAACTATTCCCAAGGTGGTGGCCATAGTGTCACTGAAAGAGTGAAGAATCACTATAGTTTTAGACATATAGCAGGTCAAGTCACATTAACACTCTTGGGCAAGTCAAGTTGGTCATAGGCATGAGAGGATATAATTTTGATGCTATCCCCTTCATCAATCATCAAACTTTTGATGTGGGTTTAGTTGATGTATGACATATTAAAGAAGGGAGGGTCAGGATCCTCAAGATGTATAAATGGTATTTATGAATACTTAATGGTGACTAGGGTGGATAGTTGAAGGGCTCCAACAAAGGTTGGAAGGGGTTAAGGATCTTTGGTTTGAACCTATATGGATTTTATAATCTATATCAATGTTTTATGGTGAGGTGGTGATGTGTTTATTAATTCATACAAGCTCATTTTCACCTGAGTTTAGTGAAGTTATTTCAACACTACATGTTGAATGGACTTCAAAGGGTTAGCAAGGGATGCACCCAAAATGTATATTTTTCATTTAGGTAATGATGAAGGTGCTTGGGGTCTATTGGAAGGCTAAGGGTTTGAAGGGTATGTCCATGGTATGGATAATTTATATTTTCCTTTATCCTTTTATTGGGCCTAACATTCGGTAATCATGTCAATGGTGTGGATAAGAGGAAATGTTGGTTTGGGTTGCTGATTCAATTCCTCCTTAATCTTAGGCAAGAGTGGGGGAGTACGTAGGTGTTGGATGGTTTGAGTTAGTTGTTGGGTAGGTTGAATTTCCAAAGGACTTTCATCTGATAACATATCATCCTCATCCAAAAGGTTATGGATAACAGTTTGGAGAGCTTTACAATTCTATGTATCACATCATAGTGTCCTATGGTATATGCAAATAAAATTGTCATTAAATTATGTTGGTTTAAGATGTGAAGGGTTGAAAGTTTTGATGGGTCATAGGGATATAAAAGAGGTTTTCAAAAACCTTTATAAAATGGTCAAATGATTAGAACAAAGGTGTTGAGGGTGATGCCTTGTTGAATTTAAGAGTATGTTTTACCATGGAAATTAGAGGTTGTGCTTTGTTTTTGGTAGGTGGATTTGGTTGGGATTGTTTTGTAATGGTTAGTTTGGAGGTGGAAGATTTATAGGTGGAGGGTGAAGGTTTAGTGATAGATGGAAAGGTAGAGGTAGCTAGGTTAGTTAAGCATGATGGGGATTTTGTTGTTTTGGTGGAGTTAGGTGTAGGTAGAGTGAAATGAGAAGGTTTACTAGAGGAGGAATAGGTAATGGGGATAGTAGATGCATGGGGTCCTAAAATTGAATGTAAAAGATAAGGGCATGGTATGGGTCAAGTTATAGATGGTTTGGGTGGTTTCACCCTTTTGATAGGTTTAGTTAAATTTTTATTAGGTAGACTTAATGGGGTTAAGTCTAACTTCAAAGAGGGATGATTCAAGCTAGGGGTAGAAAATATTCATATATTATTGATTGGTTTGGTTAGGGGGTGTAGTGTGGATTAAAAAATTTAGATTGAGGTGGGTTGGAAGATTCCCCTATGGTTTTGGAGGAGGAAATGTCTATATATGGGGTTGAGGTAATGATGGGTTTGAGGGTAGATGTAAATGAGGTTAAAGGTTCTTGTTTGTTTTGGTAAAGTAACCCAAGATGATGCTCAAAGGTAGCCCTATCTTGATTAGGTTGAGAGGTAAACTCTAGATTTTGGACCACTATAAAAAAGGGTTTATAGATGGGTTTGATTCCTCAATCATTAGTTTCAAATATCAAGCCCATAGGTTTAGGTGAAGGAATAGTGTGTTCACCTTTATCTTCGATGGAAGGTTTGATGGTTAAGGAAGAAGGTGTTTTTGGGGAAAGAATAGAGGAGATGATCTCTTCCTAGAGTGGTTTTCAAAGGAGTGGTTGTTTCTATGGTAGGTAAGGAAGGTATGGTTTGTTCAAATATAAAAAGGGAGGTTGTTGCTTCCTTTGTTTGGATGTGCAAAGGAAAGATTAGTGATTCCAGCACTTCCATAAGTGGATTGGAGGAAGAAGTGGTTGATTTAATGGTTACCTCCTTTGGTATTTATATTAAAGGAGAGGTGGTTAGATCAACAGTTTTTTAAATTGAAAGAGAGGGGTTTTTTTTCCTTTCTTTGGTTGTCTAAACGAATAGAATATGATTCCACCACTTCAATAAGTGGGGTAGAATAATAGGTAGTTGAGGTAATGGTTTCCTCAATAATAGTTTAAATGGTAACAAAATTAACTATGTGTACCTCATGAGCATGAGATGATTATGATTGAGTGTTGTCATTGTTGGTGGAAGGTGAATGGTTATGAAAAGGTTTCTGAAAGATGTCTAATGATTTGTTTGGAGGTGCGTTGGTATTATATAATAAAAGTTCACCTTTGTCAATAATGTTTTGGATAATATATTTAAAGGTATTACACATACTCATATCATGTCCAATGATGTGATGGAAGGCACATTAATCATTTTCATTACACCATGCAGGTGTAGGGTTAGAAGAATTAAATAATTAGGGTGGTTTCATAGATGGAAGTTTGATGAGGTTAGCTTTAAGTAGTTTATCCAAAATTGAATCATATGATCCCCTATGGGATTATATCACCTTGGATTGGTTTGAATTTGGTTGCAAGTTTGTTGGTTTGATGGGATGAAAGAATTAATTTAATTTGGTTAGTTGATAATTGGAGGTGGAGTGGATTTTAATACAACCATGTTTGTGATTGCCTTTGTATTAGTGTTAGGATGGTTGGATGGATTGGTGGTTTTTGTAGAATAAGGGTCATTGGATTTAAATATGGAATTCTTAGTTCTCAGTTTCAATTTCCCTTCATCAATGCCTTTAATTTCATGTTTACATGCCATGGTAAATGGCTCATCAAAGGTTATAAAAGTATGAACTTGAAGAGTTGGGGCAATATGTTTGGCACAACCTTAAGAAAAGAGTTTTATTAGTTTAGGTTGAGGTAATGAGAAATAAATTTGGTTAATGAGACCTCTCCATCTAGCTACATAATCAAAAATTGATTTGTCATTAAATTTCCTAATGGATTAAAGGTCGTTAATGGAAACCTTTTTGGATATATTAACTAAAAAGTGATCTAGAAATATTTCTTCTAGTTGAGAAAAGGATAAGATAGAGTGCTTGGTGAGAGAACTATACCAATCTAAGGTTAGTCCATATACGAACATGGGGAAGGTATGAAGAAGGAAAGCATCATCATATATGATTAAATAGAAATAATGGTGGAATGCACTCAAATGTTGTTGGGGGTCCTCCTTGACTTGGAGGATGGAAAACTTAGGAAGTTCCCATTAAGGAGGATAGGGTTGGATAGGAATGGATGGATGAATGGGATCATTGTAGATTTAATCATAAGATAGAAGATAATGATCTCCATAAATAGATTATTCAATATTGGACATTTTATCCATTAACATCTTAACTAAATCTACTTGAAGTTGGGGAGATCCATAATTAGGTAGTAGGTTTGGTTGATTTTAAATGGCTATAATGTATGCATAAGAGGTGGGAGGTTGATAAGGTGCCACATATTAGTATGTGGTCATGAAAGATTGGGATGATGCCTCATATTAGTATATGGGAACAAAAGGTTGGGTAGAAGGTGGTATGTATCCTTATGGAATAGGACCATATTGGTAAGATGTCATGGGTGTTTGTTGAGGGATGGACAAAGGTTGGTTTGGAGGTATGGTTGAAATAGTAGGTTGGGGTTGGGTGGTGATTCTAGTATCAATGGGTGGAAGTGTAAGAGGTATGGAAAGCACCAAATCTTGGAGTGGGGTAGAAATTGGTGGATTGGTAGTGGAAAGGTGAATAGTGGAAATAGGGGTAGAAGATATTCCCATCATATGTGGGGTATAGGTATCAAGAGGAAAGGTTCCCCTTATAGTGGAGGTATTGGTTAGTGTAGGTGGAGTTTAGTTATAGGTTGGAATGTTGGATTGGGTTTCAGTGGTCGTAGTGGATGGGATGTCGGTATAAGAAGAGGCTTAGGTTATCAAAATTTGGTTGGAGGTAACACAAACCATAAGAGAAGGAAGCATACCAAAAGGTGGATTTGTGGGAGGAACCAAAGCAATAAGGGTGTGGTCAAATAAGGTATTAGGGTAGTGTTGAAGGGATATTATGTTATCATCAAGGAATGTTTAAAATTATTCATCACCATAAAAACTAACCAAGGCATGGTAAGAGGAAGAGAATGAGGAGGAGAAACCTTAGCATCTGAAGTATACTCCATAGAGGAGGAAGAGAATGAGGAAGGTGGTCCATGCTTGGTTTGATTTCTCAACTATTCTCTAGTAAGTACCATGTGAGAAAATAAGAAAGGAATGACGAAAAACCACATCTAAAATAAAAATAAATAAAAAGGAAAAGAATTCAAGGAAATCCAAACATACACTAATAGTGGATTTAAACTTAGGATTATTTTTAGACCAATTTTGGCTTATGACTTAGAAAGTGTGAAGAAAAACTTTGTCTTCTAGATCAGGTACTCAAAGAGGAAATTTAAGGTTGGTTTAAAGTTGTGCTTGGGTGCTCAAGGGATAAATATGTATTGATATTCAATACGTGTCTTGGTATTGGGTCCTACGCCCTCATTTCACACACTACAGTGATAAGGGTATTGGGTGCTTAGCCAAGATATACACAATTTTAGAGTTATACTCAATCAAAGAGCTAAGTTGATTCTCACCTTGGTAATGACCTCCAAGTAGGATTATTGAAAAAGGGTAAGGTTGATTTCTATTTCATTTGATGATAATAGAATAAACAAAGACATAATGGGCACCTAGATGATGTTAGGATCCCACCAGGAATGTCAAAATGTTTCTCTTAATTTTTACTCATTTTTTTAATTTTGGAAGAAGATAAGAAACTAGTAATAAGGGTGTGGTAGATATACCTAATTAGTAATACACACACAATATAGATGAGGATGGATAACTCCTCTTTGGCTAGGAAGGAATAAACTACAACTAAGAACACACTGTAGCTTACTAGTTGGTTGATGTTTGAAGGTTGAAGCACTTTTTCTAGATTAACATTAATTTGGCCTCAAAAGGAAATTTAATAGAGGTTTGAGTCTTTTTTACTGATGCTAAGTTGTTGGAAGAAGATTACATGTTGGTGAGCTTAAATAATTGTATTCCTGATAACTCTTCTAATTGATCCTTTTCACCTCCCACTCCCCTCCATTTATAGGAAAAAAGAGATGGGGGATGGGAGGTTCCCTAGAAGATAAGGTTTCTAATCATGATGCTTAGAATTTGATTAACACCACATAAGGTGAATATATAAAATGGTACCTCATTAGCTCACACATAATTGGTGATGTGTTAAAAAGGTTAAGAGGTGAGGACCTGACCATCAATGATCAAGATACCCATTGATGGAT
The DNA here is from genome assembly GCA_037957365.1 of Torreya grandis. Lineage (NCBI taxonomy): Eukaryota > Viridiplantae > Streptophyta > Pinopsida > Cupressales > Taxaceae > Torreya > Torreya grandis. The sequence goes on from JARHVA010005239.1 coordinate 234,231, forward strand.
GGATTGACCATCAATGATCGAGTGATGAAGGTAAATTATTCAAGGTGGGGGGGGTTAAAAAGGTTTGGTTAAATGTTTAGTTAATAAGTTGATGAGTTGGATAACTAGGTGGTCAACTAAAGTCAAGGTCTAATAGGAGTCCTAAGGCATTTTGATAACTAAAACTATCATGTGAAATTTTCTAGTGTCTACACATTACTTATATTGTTAGTTGTATATCCCTAGGGTTTCTCAAATGTAGGTATTACATCCTTCATGATAAAGACTAGGATATTTGTATGTAATCATTTATTATAATGGTAATTCAAGGTATATATATGGTCCTTTTAGTTACTTACTTTTCATTTTATCATTGCATTCAATATGTCAGTTTTATTTATCTTGGTTCCATGTGTTGTTATGTTCTTTCTTGAAGCACCATCCCTTATTACACTCATATGACATGTGATGATCTTCAAGAGGGGTATATGTATTCAAACAATATTTTTATTGTCTTTAACAATTATTAACACTATATATATTGTAGGAACCTATCATGTTTCAATCTCTTTGAGTATACACCTTAAAATTTGTATTGGGAAAGGGGTGGCTATACCATTAGTGTTTCATAAGATTTTTATGGATTTTTATCATTCTTCGAATTTGTGGAACCATTTGATATCAACACAACCTTCTCCAATGCACTTCTTTAAGCCTTGTCTCCTCTCTTTCACCCTCCTCTAATAATTTTTTGAATTCATTATCCCTTCTTAAGCCTAAAACCCTTTTTGATAATTTATAATACAGACTCAAATAGGTTAACTTAGTATTATAATTAATACTTTTTATTATAAATTAATAATATAGAGTCGACCGGGCTAACTTAGTATTTTAATTGATACTTTTTATTATCAATTAATAATATAAAGTTAATTGGGCTGACTCTATCATATAAAATTTTGAAAATCTTTTAGGTTAGATTAAACTATATATAAACATACATTTCTTTAATTTATTAGGAATAGAATATAATAATAATTAATATATATTGTGCATCTAATTATCCACCATTTTACTTGAGGATCAGGCTTAAGGTGTCATACTTTCTTTAGAGATATGGATCTTGTATTTTGGAGAATCCTTTTAGATGCATTGATAGGTTGTGTAGCTTAGAATTGATTTATCCTTGTCATCCTTATATACCACAATAACCTCTTTTGAAGAACCTTGACCAAGGGAGGGATTGAGGCTATGCAAGTTCATCTTCAAAGGTAAGTATTCCTAACTTCATTCCTTATTTGTAAAAGGAGATATGTATCCATTTACACTTATCTTCCGTGTATTAGGGTTCTATATACATTTACATGAGTATATGTATTCTATACGTGTTTAATTTTCATTTTTATTACCACATGTTTATGTCACAAGATTCAGTGAACACTAGATTAGACTTTACTTTAATATTTATTAGTTTAGTGAATATGAAAACATATGACCTAGTAATGGTTATTATGTAGTTTTAATTGATTGAAGGCTTTGAAAATATTCCTATTGAATTTATTATGGTAAGAAATCCCTTTGATATGTCTAGCAGATCCATATTTGTCATGCCCCTTATTATCTATGTATCCCCAATCAAAAGTGTAATTAGGATTTATCTTCTTCGATCTAGTATTGATTTATAAATCTACTGCATTTACCATTGCATACAATTTCCATTACTATTACACAATAATTTCCTAGTCTTTACATAAATAAATTAACATTATTCTCAAAATTTATCCTAATCTCAAATCACTATTCTCATGTTTTGGACAATTTTTTATTTCCTCTGATAATGCCATCACCTCTACAAATTTTTATAGTTGGGATAAACATGTCCACATTCCCTTTAAAACCTATTTTTAAAAAAATAAAATAATTCATATGATCAAATCCTTAAATTTCACATGTAATTATATAATATAGTCTCTAAGGAGTCAAATATATAAACATATCAATCCTAATCTTAATGAAATCTAACACATATCTATCTATCACTAGAAATCACTCTGCACATTGAGAAGAATTATGGTAGAGTTTATAAATATTGAATTAATCAAATGATAATGCCATGAACTAAGTATGAATACTACTACATATTATTTTCTCCAACTTATTTACAAGAATATAAAACTATATTTAAAACTATGAATAATAAATGATGGAAAACAATAATAAATAAAAAGATACAACCAATGAAGCCATGAAAAATAAATATTTTATTCAAACAATGGCCTACTTTTTCCTTCTTACATTTTTTATAAAGTCTCTTCAAACTAAAATTTGACTCTTCTTATCCTATGACTCTTTTAATCCTTTTTGACACCAATATATTTATTTTATTTAATAATGACAAGTCCCTACACCCTTTTAACACCACCCATATAAAAATAGGCATCTCACCTTGAAACAAACAAAGTTATTCATTATTCTAGTGTTTTTTATAAATAAAATTTTAACTATTTTTCTAGTTATACTTTAGTTTTATTTGAGTTAAATGTCTTATGCAATATATTTTTTCTTCAATTTTGTCCTACCAAATGTAGTCAAGCCAAAAATAGAAAAAACATGATATTGATTTTTCTTGTTAATTTTTTGGGTTAGTAGTGACTAATAACATGTATCATATTATTTTAGTACACTAAAAATAAAAAACCTATACAATCCTCTAAAACACCATAATTTATTGATAAGCACATGATAGATACCCCTCTCACAAGAATTCATCATATTATTGAGGTATTTAATAGTATGGAATCATGAAATTTTATTCACCTTCAATTATTGTATATTGTTTTGATTGTGTGAGAAGGGTTATTAATTTATTTTTAGAGTCTCCCTAATGTTGACCCAAGTAAATATCATAGGAATGATTGTTATAATAAATATTAGAGGAATGAGGCCCTTGATAATGACACTTTAAATCCACACATCATTTCCTCCATTGATGAAGGAACTCAAGATAAAGAATAATTCATCCCATCTACCTCTTCTATTCAGGATCCATTCAACATTTATTAGGAATGCCAAATGGCATGCCACTAATAAAGGTAACTATGAAATTCATGAGAATTTGAATTCTATGGGATATTAATAAAATAATTTATTTGTATTATGTCTAATATAAATAGAAGTATACATTATATTTATTAGATTTTGATTTTAATGGGATTTAAATATAATGTATTTTATGGTATCATGTTTAAAAAATTAAGGAGTTAAAAAACTCAAAATAGAACATATACTTGAAAAGTTCCAAAAAAAGTAATTTTGAATTTTTTTGTTAGACATAATGTGCGAAGATGTAAATTTCATTAAAAAAATTGTTTTTATTTGATTTAATTTAGAAATATGTAATACCAAAACTATAGGTAAGGTGAAAGTCAAAGTGAGTGATGATAGCGAATAACCTGAGATAGGCATTGAAATTTCAAAAGTAAGGACATTATTATTGATGGTTGACAATTTATTATTAAAATAGTGAATATTTGCACTATGATTTAATCTTTGAATCATTTATGAAATCATTATTCAATTAACTAACACTATTGTTTTGTTTATGTACAATGATAATTTTTAAGGTCAAACACCTTAGATAGATGCCATTTTTTTTTGCATCTAATTTTTTCAAAGTATTGCAAGTTTTTTATTTGTCAATTTTTTGCACATTATTTACTTGTTGTGAGAAGAAATTATATTGTAAAGTTGTGTAGGATATTTGTCTAATATCCATGTATTATGTACTCATTTTGTCATAAATAAGTCTATTTGTCTTATCTCCATGACTTGAAATAGGTTATAATATCAATCAAATCTACTTATGGCACCAAGTATGAGAAGAATATGAATAGTCATAGATTGAAAACATTTATATATACTTATGTCTATAATAAGAATAGAGTTTCACTTTTGAAGATATCAATAGAGACTTATCTAGTTATGGTTACCTATGTGGTTTCTTAATTTTTTCCTTGCATGCATTCTCATGTATAATGCATTATTAATTTCTATCCAATTTAATATGAATACTCTATTCATGTTAAAATTAATCACTAGTTTTTATTTCTTTATACTCAACACATAATAATTCATACTTGCTATGTTTCTTTTTTCCAATCTATTATATTAATATAATGCATTATCCTATGCACTAAAATATAACCTAGTTATCCTCATCCTTAACATGTTATGATGCTTTAGAGACCTCTACTAATAATGGTATGGTGAGCGTGGAAACACTTATTCTAGAGGAAATTATGCTAAGATGGTTACTAGGGTAGAGAGATATTGAGACATGGTTAGACCAAAGAGTATGTAGTTTTATAAAAATATATTGGTCTTGTCATATAGGAAATCATTAGAGACCATATTTATATAGATATTTATGAAACATTTTGGTGTGAGTTTCCTAAATTGATAGCTAATTGGTTAGCATGATTGGAATATTATTATTTTAAACTAAAAATAGAAGAAATAATAGTCTGAACAAAAGAAAAGATAGACTGGTTATTGAAATTAGAAACTAATTTGACAAGAGAAATATATTATTATGTTTCTACTACTATAGATAGATAAATAATTAAGATCGTAGTACAAGAATACATAGCTTTCAAATCTAAACAAAACTTGTTTTTCAAAGGAATTAGAGGGAAATTTTTGTAGCGACTATGTCTGCTTTTGAAGATGTTGGTTGTGAGCAAAGCCATGGTACCCACTCCAGCTAATATGGAGTAATCACTTTGAGTGTATGAGGGTGTGTGTGACATGATAATGAATGATGATTATATGAGTGGATAAGGACTGAACCTAGATTCAGAATGGAGACATGAGGGAATAAGAATCATAAGAAAAGTTTGGATTTAGGATATGAGTTATGATAATATAATAGATGGATTAAATAAAAGAATACCTAGATAGCTATGAGTAGAGTTAAGAGTAGCCATAAACTAGATGATGAATGAATAATAATATGTGAAGATCAAGATGAAAGATATGAATAATGAAGGATGAAGAAATAAAATGATGAATGCTAATAAAAATAAGAGTGATGAAGAATGAGAAGAAGAGATATTTGAACAAGAATGCAAGAATAGTGTAGAAGTAGAGAAGTTAGATGATAGATGTAGTGTCTAGCTACAAGAATAGGTATTATTAGAGGAATGACATGAATAATTAAGTAAAGAAGTAGAAAAAATTCATAGAGTAATCTTAGGTTCAAGCATAGAGGAAGAAGTCATAGGAAAGAGTCATTCACTAGAAGAGCACACATGCCTATAAACTAATATTTTAAATTCCAATAGATGTTTTCAATTAGGCGAGTAGGATGACAGTAGTTAGGAAGGTCCATTTTTAGAATAAGTGCATCAATGTGGTACTAAAATTAAAACAAAATCAATATGAAAGGCTTTAGAGGACATATGTTTTGTTAAAATGAAGTAGATAAAAGAAGGAAACATAGAAAAATAGTGAATGTGAGTTGATCTCCTAGTACATAGATAAATCTTTGTAGTACATAAGTAGGATCACACAAAACACAAACTTCTCTTGTAATAAATGCATAGTAAATCCCTTTGATACCAGTTTAAACAATGGGTGTTTTAGGAACATTTATAAATATGGTGATGTATGATGGGTCTATAGACGCTAAACAATACTTACTAACTTGTGAAATGAGATGGCAAACTAAGGGAATCACTGATCAAGGTGCAAAAAAGTGCAAGTTAGTAGGGTCACTAACTAAAATAGAAACTGAGTTTATATATCAAATTTAAGTTTAATAGGCAAGTCTATATTAGGTTAAGGAGTGGCTTGTATCAGAGTTCAAGATAAATAATTATACTGGTCAAATTATTTAAGACTTGAGGGAGATAAGGTATAGTTAGGAGAATCCATTTACAACTATAATTGTAGATTCTCTAATGTTATGAATAAGGTGGAATTTACCTTATTAGAAAATGATAAATCTATGTAGTTTATCGCAAGACTACATTCTAGAGTCAGCTTTGCTACTACACATACTCAATATGCTACTAAAGTAGATGCTAGAGATTCTACTCTGTGATTGGAGTAAATTAAAGAGTATGGAAAAGCTCTAACCATTAATTCTAAGTTTAAAAATACATTTCAAGATTTTATGAAGAGGATGGAGCAATATCATAAGGTAGATAAACCTAAGTTGAATCTATGGTGGAGTGTGGGAAAAATGACATCACGAGAATTATTATCATAAGATCAAGGTAGATTTTTTAAAAATTTGTCAAGTAGTAGGGAACACAACAACATAGTGCCATAGCCTACAATAATATGTTAAAAACCCATAAAATTTATATTATAATTTATGTAGGTCACACAATCATGATGAAAATAAATGTAGGGATTTATGGGAGTTCAAAGAAGACATCACCAAAAATATATTTGTTGTCTCTATACAGTAAGTGTCCTAGCTAAAACAAATAATTATAGGTCTATAGGTCAATAAAGGTTATGTGACCCAGGTAATTCCATAATGGATTCCTAGTTTGCCACAGTATTAGCCTCAAGGTCTAGCTAGTTGGACCCCTCATTCAGTAAGTTGGACACCTCCATCACTATAAAACTAGCATGTAACATTATGGAGCCTACCAATGATGCAGTAGCAACAAACTAGTTGGACCCCACTAGTTTTAAAACAACAATTTTGAATTATAGATAATACCTAACAACATCGGCATTGGAATATAACATAACAAAAAGGATGGTATAGAGGTGGTTATTAATAAAATAGAGGAAGATCTAAAGGTGGATACAAAGGAGGTTACCAAGGTGGTAGGGGAAATAACTATCAATTCCATCCTTTTCAATGCTATTTATGTGGAGAGTATAAACATATACAATGTAATTGCCCTTTGAATCCTGAAAAATAGTCTTACTACACATATTGCAGAATATATGATCAATATGAGACATAATGACTCTCATATCTTGGAAAAGAAAAAAAGGATAAGGTTTTCAGGAATGTTAATATGGTAAATACATATCTAATAAGGATACACTCCTACATGTTATTAAGTGACACTAGAATCCATAAAGATGTTTGCCTTCTAGTGAAATGCCTTGGGACAAGGGAATATAGAAAGCAAAAAAAGACAAATACCTAGACCCAACTATAGAAGATGGGATCATGTATGAAGTTTTATAGATGTTAAAAACTTTCATCAATAAGACACTATTGAAGGAGATGTTTCAGCCACAGGCACCCAAATATATGGGTAGATCATGTGCATTATGCCTCAAGATGGATTTATTACTATGATGATAGATTTATTGAAACTTTTAAGCACACTATGTAATGAATACATCTCTTGGAACATCAAAAACTTACTACATAGTCTACTAGAGTGTGTGTAGTGAGGACAATAAAAGATAAAAAAGCTTTTTTGGTATGTCAAAACCTAGAAGCCATGGGATGTAGATGCACTATTTGATGTTGAAGTTAAGCAATATGAAATTTTAAATGTTGTCTTTGATTTTGGAAATATAATCAACATGATTCCCAAATCTACATGGGAAGATATTGGATGGCTGGCTCTAAGTTATAGTTTAGTAACTTTGAGCTTAGCCAACTATGGATGAGTTGAGCCCATTGGTAGATTAGAATATGTTGAGATCAAATTCATAGAGTTGACCTTATGAGGTAACTTTGAAGTCATCAATATGAAGATAATAACAACAAATTAGCTTGCACTAATTGGTAAGAAATGGGATTATAATGGTCATATGATTATCAATACTATGAAAAATCAACTAGAGACACATCAAGGAGATAAAGTTTTCATCATTATTATGAATAGGGTACACAAACTCTACATCATTCTAGCTGAACTAAATTCTTTATATGTCATGCAAGAAACCACTTGGTTAAAGATAAAATCAAGAGATAACTCAAAATATTTGTGTGAACATGAATGAAAATTATTGTATGAACATAAGAAACCTTACGTATTATATTTACTCAATTAAAATTTGAAGATATCTAAATAATAGAACCCTAACCTAGTAGTTACTCAGTTGATGGGAACCTAGTTTTTCATAGAAGATTGTGCATCCATGTGTACTAAATCACCTACTTATTTACAAGTTTGTTTTATTTATCAATAAGATGATCATATTCAAGATTATATAAAAGCAACTAGAGAAGACACTTTTCCTTAGGAAATAGCTTTGCCTTCTAGCAAAGACTCAGACATACACATACTCAACTTGGCTCATGGTGATCATGAACTTTGACCGATGATAATGGTATTTACACATGAGAGACAACTTACTATCTAATATGCAACTACGGAAATCAATCAATTAATGCAACACATACAAGTTCATGTACCTGCCATTAGCCATCAAGCCAATGATTTGAACTATTCTCTAAAGGGAGTTGTAGTGGCATGGTGGGTAATTCATAAAAATGACTAGATTTAGTGGGATGATGCATGAAAAGTCATGATTAACAGATTTCAATTACTGTAGATCATAAAAAATAATTTCCCTTTCTTCCAATAAGGATAGTATCCTAAAATCCATATTCATAAATGTGTTGAAGTCTAGACTAAAGAATGTGTGGCCTCAAAATACTAGATTCATATCTTTAATTATACACTAGCTCTTATACCATCATCATAGTACATCCATCAAGAATATGAGAGGGAGATAAATCAGTAGGCATAGGTGAAATTCAAATCATGTATAACTTTGTTTTTGAAGATGAGAACCCTCTTATTCATAATGTGCTACTAAAAATCAAACATTTCCAATGCCATGGGTGTGCATAAGATTTAAGCACCATGATGGAATCCACTTTATAAAATAATACGTCTTGTGATCTAAATATAACATTACAAAGATACAAATCTACCAATAAATAATAATATCTCATCCAACCACACCAATGAATACAAGATAAATCATAAGAGATTGAAAATTTAGATATAGATGGTGATATTGATCTAACTAATTTGTTTGAACATAAATTACCAATAAAACTAGTAAAGGACCTTGTTTTGTAACCTATTGAAGAAGATACGTTATGTATCATACAAATTACATAATAGGAAGTAAAATCAATGATACCAAAATATGTTGATGAGTAAAAGCATAAGATTTATTATCAACCCATTAAAAATCATGTAGCAAACATCATAATTAATAAATTAGATTTTAAAGTTGTGCAAGATATTTGTATAATATATGTGCATTATGTACTCACTTTTTCGTATATAAGTCTATTTTATTTTATCTCCATGAATTGTAATAGGTTAGAATATGAATAGTATCTACTTTTAGCACTAAGTATGAGAAGAATAAAAATGGTTGATGCCTGTAAGGAGATCTCAGTTAAGGTCTTACCATATAAATCATAACATGAAAATATAATAGCCATAAGTAAGTTATAAAGATGAAATACTATACCCAAGATGGTGTAACACGTAATTAGATATATGTTTCTGAAGAATACTACTAAGGTGTTACAATGTAACTCATAATCTAAAAAACTAAGTGGTGTAAGTTAAAAAATAGACTAAAAGACCAAATATAGGTACTAGGGATAATGCAAGTATAAATTCAAACTAAATTTTGTTAATAAATAATAGACCCAATTCACACACACACACAGACATGTATGTATGTATGTATATGTATATTATACACACACACACACACACACACACACACACACACACATGTTTGAGTGTATAACATACATACATACATATATATATATATATATATATATATATATATATATATATATATATATATACATACACATACATACACACACACACACACACACACACATATATATATATATACATATATATACACACACACACACACATATATATATATATACATATACATATGCATTTACATACATACACATATACGTATATGTATATATTTATATGTGTATATATATATATAGATATATACATACATATATATATTATATATGTGTGTCTGTGTATGTATATCTATATATAAATGTATGTATGTATGTATATATATATATACATATATATATAGATATACATAAATACTATATATATGATATGTATACAAATACATATATGTATATGTATATATTTATATGTATATGTATATATATGTATGTATATATATACATATATATAGAGAGAGATGTACATAAATACATACATACACACACACACACACATATATATATACACACATATATACATATAAATATACATATAAATATACATATATGTATATATATTTATATGTATATATAAATATATATATACCATAACAAGCAGTCGCACAAACAAAAGCACAAACAAATGCTTATGAACTTAAACTTTTTATTAAAAACATATAGGACACATACAAAATATCAGAACAAGACTTCCTTGCAGAGGAATAAGACACCTTTAATATAAGATACTAAGACTCTAATCCAACTTCGAATGCTGATACCTCATATGAGCTCCCATATTTATAGCAAGTTTATGGGGAGATCAACGGATATCACAAAGTAGTGGCATCGATGGCTTAGGCACAAGATATGCTTACAAAGTGGGTTATGGGCCCACTATGCACTGACCTAAAACAAGAATAGACCTAAAGCTTGCTGACATGGCAAACAAGATACCACCTTTAGATAGTGGGTAGGTCCACTAAGATGGAAAGAGGGATAACATGCCCATAGTCATGATCACAGATAGACCTCGTTATTAGTCATCGTCAGCAAATTCATAGGATCCAGCTGGTGAATATGGAGAATTGGGACCCTCATCATCATCAAATTGTTCTTCATCCATGTGATCCATATATAAAGATGAAGGAATCCTTAAAAGTTGTCCACGCGGAGTCGATGGAAATAAAGGTTGATGTGAGATAGTCATCCTTCGCCATAATGATGTGACTGGAACAGCTGGACACAGTGATGCATGAAGATTTTGTTGATGATTTTGAATGACATGAAGTTCAAACTTTACATCAAATGGAATTCTAAGAGAAATGAAAATATTGCAAAGCTGAGTAGGATGAATTTTGACATCTGTGCTGTGGGAAGGTATAGTAGGCATGATATAATCAAGGAATTCATAAAGATAATTAGGAATTTGTCTAGATTCCCAAAAAATTTCAAGTCCTAGATTGAACTGAGGCCAAAAGGTAAACCATTAGAAATGAAATATAGTATTCAGTCTATATGGCAATCTTCTGAGCAAGTTATTTTTACCAGTTAATTCAGGCCTATCACCTTCTCTATATAGAATGATTGTATGGCATTTATTCCTTTCTTCCATTCCTACAAAATGTGAAGTCCAAGAAAGATTCATACCATTAAGTGTGTTTACAACTTCATAAGACTGAGTTTTTAGAAATGTAACTTCATTCTGGAGCTATGTAGAAATAGATGGCCTTGATCTCCATAAGTGCTCATGAAACTCATCTCTGATCTTAGTAGTGACCACCATTATTAAATACTTCAAATCTAAATGTTACTCACTGGTCATAAAATATGCAAGATAGTTCTTTTTCCCTTCAATATGTTCAACAAAAAAATCAAAATCAGCTAGATAAGTGGTCTAATGAATCAGGTGACTTATTGATCCTTTCTTAAGATTGTTTGCAGAGTTAAGAATACTCATGAAATTTTTCAAATCTAACCTAACAATAAATTTTTTAGATCTGACAAAGAACATAAAAGCTTGGATGGCTTTTATTACTGTTAAAATCTCTTTGTGAGTTGAATGATAATTGACCTGAGCATTTTTAAAATTTCCTGAGGCAAACCTACAAGGTTTCTCAGTGACATAAGATAACCTTTCTTTTAGTAGAACTCCCCAATATAACTTAGAAGCATCAGTTTCAATGATTTTTATTCCATTACTTGGAAGCTGAAGAGGAGGAAGATCTGCACACTTTTGCTTAATTCTTTTCAATACTTGTGTCATGTCCTGATTCCATGCAGGAGGATTTTTAAACAATCTTTTATTCCACAAAATTTTGTCTTGAGCAATATTATAATAATCTCTTACAATATAGTTTACACATCCAAGAAATCTTTGCAACAATTTCTTATCTATTAACTCATTAGGAAAATTCTAAATAATTTTCAAGACATGATCTTAAATAGCTACTTCTCCTGATTTAATAACTACACCAAGAAATTCAATCTGATCTTTGAAAGTGACCATTTTCTTGGTAGATAGGACCAAACCATTATTATATACAATTCTGTAAAACTATTCAAGATGTTTTATATGCTCTCTTGGATTTTTACTAAAAATCAAAATATCATCTATATACACAATTATAAACTTGCTATATCTAGAAAAAATCTAATTCATCATATTCTAAAAAATACTGTTAGCAGTTTTTAAACCAAATGGAAGAACATTCCATTCATACTGACCAAAAGGAGTTATAAAAGCTGTTTTATACCTATTAGCTTTTGCTACCTTTATTTGCCAAAAACTAGATTTTAGATCAAACTTACTGTAAATCTTACTACTAGTGATACTTTGGAGAATCTCATCTTTTGAAAGAATAGGATGTTGAATTGGCACCACATACTTATTCACAGGAATATAGTTAATCACTAACCTTTTCTTTCCTCTTACTTGTTCACTTCTCTTATTAACATAGAATGTTTCACAGCCCCAAGGACTATTTTAATCTCTAATTAATCCTTGTTCTTTTAACTATTGTATTTCCTGAAAGCATTATTCTCTGAGAGATGGAGACATTCATGAATGGTGTGCCTTAAAATGCAATTCAATTTGTTTGCCATTTTTATCTATGACTAATTTCAAATCAATGTGACAAACATGTTGTTTCCTATCCTAGAATGCTAAAGGATTCTCTGAACAACAATCTTGCAAAATCTTTGCAAGCATAGGTTCTATTTCAGACTGGCAGAGATTTATCTTCTTAAACAACCATTGATTACTGACTGGCTTCTTAACTTTTCCTTTTAATGGTATTTTACACTCATATTTACTTTTCTTATACAGAAATATTTCTATGCCAAAATAACTTCATGAGGCTAGATAGTAATAGGATAAAAACTTGACAAATTATCTGATCATAGCATCATGTCAAACATAGGCATTTCATGTTGAACTGCTTTAAACTCATAGATTGTATCTCCTAAGACAATAAGAACTTTAGCAAAAAATTTAGAGATAATTGTCTTAGTATTAAAACTAAGTCTATGGAAGTTTGAATGCCACCTCTTTAGGGATTGAGTGATATCTGGCAAGAGAAATATCTGCACCAGTGTCTAATAACACATCTAAACTATATGCTTTAAAACCATTCTACTTAATACTTAATTCACATAATGGATTATTAGTAATATGTACTGACACCTGATGAAAATTATTATCCATATTATTTTCCATAGATATAGATGTAGAGGCATCTCTAAGATAGCTATCAGCAAGATGGGATAACTCTTCTTCAAAGAGTTGTTCTTTCTCATCTTCTTGAGCTTCTTCTTTTAACAATTGCTAAAGTTCATCCTGAGCTCTAACAAGAAAAGATTGTAATAAAGTAATTCATTTTGTATGCCATTGCTTTCTTTCATAGGTATCAAGTTGGTATGTAGCCTGAATATTAAGAGCTTTTGAAGATATAGGTTTTGAGATTTTTACTGAGAATTGTTTTGACAACAATTCTTTATGTTGTTGCTGCTTAGCTAAATACTGAAAATATCTTCTTTCAGTATCAGTAATTTGTTGTTGGAGAAATTTTTTCTTAGATACCATGTAAACAAGAGTAGATAAATATTTTTCTTTTAAGTGTTGTAACTGCTGAGTAAAACTAAGAGTATCAAGAAAATGACTCAACATCATATTTATCTAAAATCCTATCTCAAAATCATAATCTGATGACTCAAAATCTAAACTAACATCTTCAAAATTCATATTCATCCAATTATCATGTAATGATGATTATAATTCCCAAGGGATATCTGAATCATACTAAATTTCATCATCAGAGATTAGAATATACTCATTTTCATCTAAATGATTGCTCTGAAGAAAATTAACCTTTTTTGCATTCTTTTCTTTGCCCTTCTGTGGACACTTACTAGCATAATGATTTCCACTGCAAAGAAAACATTTGGCAGGGGTTTTTTGAAACCCATGATTCCTTTTCCTAAATATCTTTTTCTTCTTATATGGATGACATTTAAACTTTCTCTGTTTAGACCAATTATATTTCTGACTTGGAACTAAACATTTATAGACAAGTTTTCTTTCTTTTTTCTTTTTTCTCTGATATTTCTTATACTGATTAACATCTGTACAACCAAACTAATCAAACAAGGTATTACAAAACTTAACACCAATCTTTTTATGAAACAACATAGTTTCCTTATGATATTTTCTCTCTGTACACAATTTTTCATTTATAGCTCTAATATTCTGATTGGTTCTATCAAAAGACACATTAGATAAATCACTACCCATAGCAGCTTTATACTTATCAACAAAATACTATGGAAATGATTCTATATATTTAATCTTATAGGTAGGATTAAACATTTCTCTGGAGGCATATAATAGGTTCTCCATGTGACACATATACTCATCAATTCTAGTCATTTGACAAAGCTGAGCTCTGATAAACTTAGATTTGTTGGCTTCCCTTTCATTATCTATCATTCCAACAAATTTTGAATACAAGGCTTGACATAAAGCTGGAACTGGTTCTGGGTGATGTGTAATAGCAGTCTAAAATTGTATATCACAGGCATCCCACTAATCTTTAATATTGCCTATGAATCCATTAACTATTTGTTGGGTGACAGTAGTAGGGTCTTTCTTGAGCCCGAACATTTGTACACTTGCCCATGACAACATTACATGTATCATTTCTTTTCTTTTGGTATGAGATTCACAATTGAAATTCCAGAAGAATGGTTGGAGATTTAGTGTTCTAATTTGGCCTTCTAATGGAGGTCGAGAAGATTCACCTTCTTTGAAATAGCTATGCTTTTCCACTTCTTCTATTTTAGCCATGCCTATTTGAAATGATTTATCTATTAAGCTTTCTACTTCAGGCTTCTACATAGGCTTATTCTTTATTATTTCTTCCTTTTGAATCTTAGCCACTTTAGACCAACTGAGAGGATCTGAGATAGAAGTTGAGGCAACCAGATTTCCTAGAGGATTCTGGGTTGGATTGTTAGATATCTTTTGTAGAATATCTGGAAGAAGAGCAGTATGGTCCTACTGATTTACAACTTCTCTAGTAAGACTATCAATATTGGTAGATCTTTCAAGTGAAACTTCTTTGACTTTATTTTCAACATATGAGATTTTAGGTTTTACTTCATCTTGGCTTTGAACAATACTATTAGTGCTCTAAACTATTTCATCAAGCTTTTTATTAGTTGCAGTATGTTGTTGTTTTATACTATTGACTTCTTGATCAATCTTTTGGACTACTTGATTTTTGTAGACAATAGTATTTGAATCTAAAGCTTTAAGAGCTTTAGCAATATCTCCCTTTTGATAAAACTCTATACTCTTAAGCATAGTGGAGACTTGATCTAAGCTTGACTGAATACTACAAATCTTAGAATTTAGACACTTAGTAGCAACATTATTTGAATTCATGAATTTAACCTCAGTAGGTTGTTCAAGGCTTTTATCTAAAGTTTTGACATAATACATCTGTGCACGGGTTTTACCATCTAGAGAGTATTGATTGAAATCAAAAGATCTGGGAAACCCCTTCTCAGTATATGACTCATGTCCTAATGGAGTCTTCCATGTATGCCCTTCATCAGATTGGGATGTTCCTTCCATATGAACTTTTCTATCTTGGGCTAGAAGCTACTTATTTCTTTCAAAAAGTTTATTAAGTTTCTTATCTCTTTGAGTCATATGGATGACATCATGACTAGGTTTACTTAGAATATTTTTACAGTCTAGACAATAATATGAATCAACTTGAGGATCATGGACTTTTTGGTTGTGAGGACATGGGAGAGGAGTTACAAAGGATGATGGAGCAGGATTATCAAATCTAATTATAGATTTATCAGGTAAGTCTTTAAAAGAGGTGGCCATGGATAAAGATCTTTGAGGCTACTGGATGAAGTCAGTATCAACTATCCATTTTTGGGGAAACTTTAGTTCAGACCATGAGATTGCTTCAGCAGGAAGGATTTGGCTATTAGGTGTCACTCTACTCACCATGATTTTGCCAAGTGTAGGTGTATGTTTGATAGCCAGATATAGAGTATTGGTCAAACAATACATAATCTTATATTGGATGGCAAGAGGACAAGATCCTTCAAGAATGTGCAAACTAGATGTTTGTAGGAATAACTTAAATATCTTATTGAAATTTGCTTCTTGGTGTATAACAATGGGATAGTTTGGATACACAGTAGTGTAAACAGGACTAGCATGTAGGCCAATTTGGATAGCAGATTGTAAGCAAGTAGAAAATGACCTATGCCTACTATCTAATAGACATGCAAGGAGACTGACATTAAGACCTTTATGAAACAAGGGATGAATACCAATAGATATAGCACCTATACGAAGAAATTTATATTTTTGCTGAGCACGCAACTGAGCAATAATTTTTTCATCAAGCATTTGTAGATAATATTTATCTTGATCAATAGTTTTAACTTGTAAAACATTTTTAGAGATTCTAATATTGGATTTGGAAACTAAATGAAAAATAGATAACTTATCGTAGACATTGGAGGGTTTAATACTATGCAGAGTCTAACCTGGACTGGGATTACTTTCTTATATTTCTATGGTAGTATCATTAATAGAATGTTGAGTAATTTTAGATAAGATACAAACATCAGATGTACATGGATTAACTTTTGACATTTGGTCTAGAGCTTCCATCATTTTTATTATATTTGGTACTTAAATCAGATCCACAACATGCCTTCCCATGGCTTCAAAGGGACCTCGCCACTTCCCTATTTTTAGAAAAAAAATTGAATGTGATACCAGACTAATAGAATAGAATATAATCAGATAATAAATATGATCATATTCAAGATTATATATAGGCAACTAGAGAAGACAGTTTTCCTTGGGAAATAGCTTTGTCTTCTAGCAAAGACTCAGACATACACCTACTCAACTTGGCTCATGGTGATCATGAACTTTGACCTATGATAATGGTATTTACACATGAGAGACAACTTACTATCTAATATGCAACTAAGGATATCAATAAATTCATTCAACACATGCAAGTTCATGTACCTACCATTAGCCATCAAGTCAATGATTTGAACTATTCTCTAAAGGGAGTTGTAGTGACATGGTGGGTAATTCAGAAAAATGATTAGCTTTAGTGGGATGATGCATGAAAAGTCATGATTAATAGATTTCAATTACTGTAGGTCATAAAAAATAATTTCCCTTTCTTCCAATAAGGTTAGTATCCTTAAATCCATATTCATAAATGTGTTGAAGTCTAGACTAAAGAATGCGTGGCCTCAAAATACTAGATTCATATCTTTAATTATACACTGGTTCCTTTACCATCATCATAGTACATCCATCAAGAATATGAGAGGCAGATAAAGCATTAGGCATAGGTGAAATTTAATTCATATATAACATTGTTTTTGAAGATGAGAACCCTCTTATTCATAATGTGCTACTAAAAATAAAACATTTCCAATGCCATGGGCGTGCATAAGATTTAAGCACCATGATGGAATCCACTATATAAAATAATACATCTTGTGATCTAAATATAACATTACAAAGATACAAATCTGCCAATAAATAATAATAATAATAATAATAATATCTCATCCAACCACACCAATGAATACAAGATAAATAATAAGAGATTGAAAATTTAGATATAGATGGTGATATTCATCTAACTAATTTGTTTGAACATAAATGACCAATAAAACTAGTAAAGGACCTTGTTGTGTAACCTATTAAAGAAGATAAGTTATGTATCATACAAATTACATAATAAGAAGTAAAATCAATGATACCAGAATATGTTGATGAGTAAAAGCATAAGATTTATTATCAACCCATTAAAAATCATGTAGCAAACATCATAATTAATAAATCAGATTTTAAAGTTGTACAAGATATTTGTATAATATATGTGCACTATGTACTCACTTTTTCATATATAAGTCTATTTTATTTTATCTCCATGAATTGTAATAGGTTAGAATATGAATACTATCTACTTTTAGCACTAAGTATGAGAAGAATAAAAATGGTCAATGTCTGTAAGGAGATCTCAATTAAGGTCTTACCATATAAATCATAACATGAAAATATAATAGCCATAAGTAAGTTATAAAGATGAAATACAATACCCAAGATGGTGTAACTTTTAATTAGATATATGTTTCTAAAGAATACTACTAAGGTGTTACAATGTAACTCATAATCTAAAAAACTAAGTGGTGTAAGTTAAAAAATAGACTAAAAGACCAAATATAGGTACTAGGGATAATGCAAGTATAAATTCAAACTAAAATTTGTTAATAAATAATAGACCCAATTCACACACACACACACACATGTGTGTGTGTGTGTCTATATATATATATATATATATACATATATATAAATATATATACATATATATATATATACATACATATATATATATGTATGTATGTATGTATAAATTTACATATATATATAGATAAACATAAATGCATACATATATATGTATGTATGTATTTATGTATATCTCTATATATATATGTATATATATACATACACACACACACACATATACATATACATATGTATATATATATATATATTTATATGTATATATAAATATATATACCACAACAAGTAGTCCCACAAACAAATGCACAAACAGATGCTTATGAACATAAACTTTTTATTAAAAACATATAGGACGCATACAAAATATCAGAACAAGACTTCCTTGCAGAGGAATAAGACATCTTTACTATAAGACACTAAGACTCTAAGCCAACTTCAAATGCTGATACCTCATATGAGCTCCCATATTTATAGCAAAGATATGGGAAGATCAATGGATATCACAAAGTGGTGGCATCAATGGCTTAGGCACAAGATGCACTTAGAAAGTGGGTTATGGGCCCACTATGCACCGACCTAAAACAAGACTAGACCTAAAGCTTGCCTACACGACCAACAAGATACCACCATTAGATAGTGGGTAGGTCCACAAAGATGTAAAGAGGGATAACGTGCCCATAGTCATGATCATGGATAGACCTCATCATTAGTTATCATCAGCAAATTCATAGGATCTAGTGGTGAATACGGAGAATTGGGACCCTCATCATCATCAACATATACATACATACACATACATACATACAGATATATATACATATACATACATAATCATACATAACGTGTGTGTGTATATATACATATGTATGTATATATATACATAAACATATACATACATACATATATATATATGTCTATATATATACATATATATATATATATGTTTATACATATATATATATACATATTTATACATATGTATATATGTATGTATATATATATACATACATACATGTGTATATATATATATATACATACATATGTATATATATATATATACACACACACATATATACATATGTATATATATATATATATACATATATATATATAGATATATATATATATATATATATATATGTATATATATGTATATATATATATGTATATATATATATATGTATATGTATATATATGTGTGTGTGTGTATATATATATATACATACATATACACATACATATAATACATATATATATATGTATATATGTATGTATGTATATGTATGTATACATATACAGATACATACATACATACATACATACATACATACATATATATATATATATATATGTATGTATGTATGTATATGTATATGTATATATGTATGTATATATATACATATCTGTGTATGTATATGTGTGTATGTATATGTATGTATGTATATGTATATATGTATATGTATATCTCTGTGTGTGTGTGTGTGTGTGTGTGTGTAGACACATACACACACACCTATATATATTAAACAGGAAATTTTGTTTTAAGCATGAATATTTATTGGTGTTTAAATAATAAAATATAAAACACATGATATGTTTATTCAGATTAGTTCTTTCTATGTTACCAAACATTATATATATATATATATATATGGTTTATTTTTCATGTTTTTAATTTTCATACTGTTATCTTGTTAATATTCTAGTGTATGTGATATATATATATTTCATTGATAAATCTATATTTGGATTTTTCAATGAAAGATGTATACATCACATTCTCTAAAATATTATCAAGATAACACAACAAAAATAAAAAAACCTGAATAAGAAACTATATATATATATATATATATATATATATATATATATATAAAGAGAGAGAGAATTGCATTTTGGTTGTATACATCACTATTTAGCTATATTAGCATTATTAGTGCTGTTATATTAGACATGGTAAGTGTCTTCAATTAAGTTATTTTTTAGGTACCTAAACATTTAATGTATACATGATGTGTACATAAATACCTATGCTGTTTAAATTTTTGATAGGTAAAATATTTTTGAGATTGATAAGTAAACAAATTTGATGATTATTCATAAATAAAAACTATATAAGATTATCCCAAACACGAGTCTAAATTATTATATCCATGTAGCCAACATGATATATTTCATTTTTC
>JARHVA010005239.1:262500-392500 GCA_037957365.1 Torreya grandis
CATTAATATAATGATACTAGTTAACAAATAATATTTCCCCCACTCATTTGAGATGATGTGTAAGGTTATTTTTATTAGAAGGCAATGTGATCAATTTCATAGTAAGGAACATTCTTAAAAAAATATTTTTTTATCCTTGAGATTATAAAATTGAATGGGTTGATTCACAATAAAAGGAGTAGGACTCATGTGGATTTTATTCTTATTAATTATCTTATTTATAACTTACTTCATAATTGGAGATTCAGTTCAGAGATTTGAAGTTGATGAATTTTGGGAACTTGTAGAATTAGAGGTACCTGTACATGTATGCATAAGATCAAATACATAAGTGAATATATCCATGCAATGTTTTAAAAAATAAGGATAAGTATTACAAAATTTTATTTCCTTAAGTGGAGGTAAAATACCCTTACTAAAGATTAATTGCTTTTCCAAATTAGATGCCTAATAAATTAAAAAATGTAAAATATTTTTGAACCTTAAAATATAATACTCTATAAGATAAACATGATCTTATTTAAGTATTTGGAGATTCTACAACATGAATATAAGACCTTTACTCTTATTTAAATGATATAAGAAACCATATTATAGTTTTATAAAGAAATATATAGACCCATTAGGTAGATTATAGAAAAAACTCAAGGCTTTACTTGTTAGAATATGATGAAAATATTTTAATAACACTCTTATATTACTTGAACATTCTAAAAATGAATACACAAATTGTGAAATGTGGTGATGATGATCTATACATGCATCAAATAATATAAATGTAGGCATAATAAATCCTTTGAGATAGGGATAATTAAATAGCCTTTGCATTATAGGTTTTTCTAATATGACATTATCATCAAAATGAGCATTATATGACTTAAATTATAAAGTTAAAGTAGAAACATTATTTTGAAGCTCAAATACTAAATGCATCATGGAATGTATATGGATAGTATGGATGGCTATGGATTGGAGAGGTTCATTCATAGGTTTTATCTCACTATATATACTAAACATGGGTAAATAAGATGCATCATAGATATTATTATTATTTTATTTCTTATAATCATGTTCACATTCCATATCAATAGAAGAATCATTGTATGATTTAAAAATATCATCATATTTCATATCAATAGTAATAGAATTACATTTCATATCAATAGAACGATTAACATCACATTTCAAATTAATAGATGAATTAACATCACACTTCATGTCACCATAAGAATAATTATATTTATAAACATCCTTGAAAGGTATAACATCATGAAAAGGAACATGTATACAATATATCCATTTTTTATCATATAATATTTCTCAATTACAATATTAGTAGTATCAAGAAGTATGTTAGTTAATTCATATTTAATTTATTCTTACTATACTTAATGATTGGTGGAAAGGTGTAAGAAATGGGAAGGAGAACTAATATCTCAAATTATATCATTAATTTGACCTAATTGTCCTTTTCTACCATTATAAAAAGATATATCACTAGAATACTAATTATACACATCATCATAATCATAAGAAACATAAACATGCATTCATTCACACAAGTACTATCATTAGACACACAAACATGAGTATGCACGTCCACATTTATCCACTCACTAGAATAATCATAAGGCACAATATGAGTATAAGATAAGTTATTAAATGGATGAGTCATGGTAGGGTTTGAAGGATGCACACACATGATTTTTTTTTCAAACCATTAAATGAAAAGGAGAACAATCACAAGACCTAATCATAGAATAAAGGTAAAAAAAATGAAATTAGGGTTGGAAAAATTGGATATCAATAATTGAAACCCTAGAAGAAATAAACACCAATGAAAGGTGATGAGGCCTATAAATGGATTCATCTTATTGTATAGTTCTCTAATTTTAACTTTTAGGGTTTTAACAATATAAATCCTAAGCTAGATTAAAGGGATGAGATGTCTAAATTAGTTAAATAATATATGATAATTAACTAATAATTTGTTAAGTGTCTTAACTTGTTTTGAATTTCTAAAAATAGTAACAAATATTCATAAAAAGAGACTTACCTAGAATGTGATTGTCACAAAAGATCTAGGTTCTAAAAATAGGGTTTTAATTAGGTTTGAGTGTCATTAAAAGGATCCCTAAGGATGATTGTTCACTAGAAAATAGCACACCACATGGAAAGTAACACCATGCTACTTTAGTGTCATCAAAATGTTGCTAGTGTCTTATTTATAGGAGTACCTACACCTATGTTTATGGGTTTTATTCTTACGTGCACGAAATATGGAACTCTATATTATATCTAGAAAATTAGATTTAGTGTGAAAAACCCTAATCCTCCTTGCAAGTATGGAATGAGCTGAAAATTTATATTAAATAATATCATATGGTAGACATTCTCAACACCCAATGTGAAGATAGTTATCTACATACCAATACTCTGATGAAGGATCAAGTCTAAGGTAGTTTTCCAACCTAATGCTTGGTGTAAGTGCAAGTGAATGCTAAAATGAGAGCATTCTTGAATGTCTTGAGTGTGCTTGAGATTGAAAAAAAAATTATATGTGTTATTAAGGATGATGTAGATGGTAGTAAGGAGAAGTTGGGTATAATAGGGATCAAATACCTTAATTTTTCTCAACTTGTTTCCTTTTTGGATACATTGTTGTATCTATTTTCCATCTAGTATATAGAGGTCAAATATTTTTATATTTATAGATATTTGTATCTTATGTATATAATAAAATATACATAGGATCAACTTAGGAGAGCACACATTTGAAAATATATCCATTCAGGATTGTTATGGAAAGGGACACTAGCACCTAGTTAGGGAAACTAGTGCCATGTGGCTCTAGTGTCCTTAATGTGGTGCTAGTGTCTTATTGGTAGACTACTAGGTTCACTAGGTTGGGATATGGGAATATTATCTTTAGATTGTGTTTTGGATGATAGAATATGTTTATGGTGTATAAAATGGCTATAAAAGTTAGATAAAAACTATAGGATAGGTATAGGGATAAGATAAGAATAGGCTATCTCAATCAAAACTCTTAGCATCCAAATACCACTTATAGGGGATTAAATTTACCTCATTTATGTTATAATTATAGTAAATTTAAATCCCTAGTATAAAGGAAAAATAAGTGTATCTATAATTACCTAGGAAGTGAAAACTATGTAATTGAGTTTGAATATGTGAAGGTGGGTTTGTATATGTGTAACATTATCCAATGGAATTTATTACAATTAAACATGAAAAAATAGTCTTTAATTAAGATATTATCAAAATCAAAATATCATTTAATAAAGCAACTTAGTAAAGAGATATTAAAGAGGAAAGAAATTAATACACCTTGTTGGGTATGTGAACTAATGCATGAACCTAGTGATAACTTGTGTGTGTGAGTGTACATAGTGATCAAATCATTGAATATATAGGATTGAGACAATAAATTACTTAATACTCATATAGGTGGCTTAATAACTCAATATAATTTTTACACCATCATTCCCCACCCCTTCTTGGTGGATCATGATCTTTGAATAGCTTGGATAAGATTTTAATTGTGTCTAACCATATCATGTGGGTGGCCCAACAACTCAAGTAGGATATTACCACATTATTTGTCACCCATGTGTAGTAGATGCATCAAAAATGAATTTTGAAAGTATTTAAAAGTATTTAAATAGGTATATCTAATATTGTATGTTGGCTCCGTAGCCATGCAAGAATGCAAACCACTGTAGATGGAGTGAGGCATGAAACTAGTGACAACATAGAATCTAATAGAAAGTGTATAAAACAAAGAGAATGACATGGAGTTTTCATTTCCATATAAATAAAATGTGTGTACTTGAGTTTATGGAAATTATATGTCACACACATGCCGCTAATTTGATGTATGAGTATATTAATTATGAACTATGTGATGATTATATTTATGTATCTAAACTAAATATCAGAGAGATAATTATGTAAATGGTACCCCCAAATCTAATAAAATATTATGAATATGAGATAAAACAAGTGTATATGATCAAAATCTAAACATAACTATCAAACTATGACTATACTTGTGTAAATCTATGATGTACTTGGTGTACTATTCTAGCTAATTTAGACTACCCTAAAGATGGGGATATTAGACAATAGCTCCATGTAGTGGATATTAGATCCATGTGGTGCTAGTGTCATATTATAGGTGATAATGTCTATCTATTCCAAAATCTATGTGATCTAAACTACTTTTTAGCCTATATTTTTTCTTATGTCTAACCTATGTCTAATTTCTAAAATTGAACCTATGTGTTGAAAATAATTTGTGAATAGTAATATATGATTTTGATCTCTATGATAAACCCTCTGAATGCTCTATATTTTAAAGGTATATTTGGAACCTATGTAATAATTATCCTCAAAATAATTATCTCTACACAATGTGTTAGCTAGAGCATTAATATGAAAACTATGTGATAATTAAATAAAAAATACAAACATAAAATTATAATGTAAAAGAATCTAAACATAATTATGACATGTAAGATGTATGTTATAATCTATCATTTCATAAGTGTGTTAAGACGTATTCATTGTGTATAACAAAAAAATTTAGTAACTACCTATGGGTATGGGGCATGATGTCTACCATGGAACTCAAGTAGAAAGGGAAGATTCATGAGGTTACTTTTGACATCAAAAATTTGTGTGTGTAACATATAAAGAGAAGTGTCATCATGAAGATGCATATAAATAAACATATTTATAAAACACATTGGGCATGCAAAATTAGGCCAAGGGGACATAATAAAAGGGACTTGAGCACATGCCACTAAATATAATAATGAATACATATGAGGACATGTTAAAATTCCAACATATGTAACTAAAAATCAATTTGTCTTAGCTCTACATAGAAGGACATGTTTAAATGTATACATATACAATTAGGAAAGTATGCACAAGGGACATTGGCATATGTCCAAGGCATAAAATCATATAAGTGGTGTGGAACTAAATAAAAATGGCATATTAAAATTCCCTAACAATTTGAATAAGAATAGGTAACACAATCAAGTCTAATATAGGAAAACTAAAAATAAAATCATGTATAAATATGTAGTAAAAATCCATGCAAATTTTAAGATGTATTTATGTTGAATCTAACTAGTGATAGTCAGAAAAATATTTGAGCAATGAGTAGCTATGATCAATATCAAGATACATCCATAAAGTGGAATGTATAATATGTAAGGATAAATCCTAGTAGTAGCAACTATGTAGGAGATGCACCTTAGTGGAAATATGTATCAAATGAATAAACCTAGATCAGTGTATATTACCCCAAGAGGGTAGATTATAGTAATTCTAGATTATTTTAGTGGACCAGAGTCTTGTATGTAACTTTCAAGCACTTGAAAAGAAAAATTGAAGCATTTATGTATGAAAAACCCAACTATAATAATATAGATAACATATGTAATGCCTGGAAACTAGTAAAAATGTAAACCTAGCAATGTATACAATCTATAATTTTTGTGTTTTTTGATTAATACTTGAATGTTTTTGTCTTTTGACATGTTATATTATTTTTTTATTTTTTGGATATAAGCTATGTAGAAGAAAATTAAAATAAACTATGTACAAGGATTGATAAAGAGAAGGAAGTATGTATAAGACTAGGAACCATACTAACAAATAAATCTCATAGGAGACTCACTATCACCATGGCTTATGTCAAATAGGAGGATTGTGATCATGCATGTAGTGTGAAAAGGAAACTATGAAACCATAATATTTTTTGTTATATAATCCATGTCTGAATCTACATATGTAGTGATTATATGAATCTATGGCACTAACTGTGATGCCCTATGAACTATATGGGTCTTAGGAACCCATATGGTATAAGAAGTTATAGGTGATGTAGGTGCCCTATTTTGAAAACCCATAGATCTAAATAAAACTAATATCAACATAAAATAAGTAGAGGAATGCCTCCTAAAATCTATGAAAAAAATCTGATAGAGGGGTCTCTCTAGAAAATGTATCCATGGGAAAGTATGCATACATATCAATACCATAGGAGTATACCTAGATTATATTCCTGACTCTACTAAACATTATGATGTATATGTAATATATGTAATCTTAGTGGTAACTGATAACCATGAAATATATATTAATCATGATAAAACTATAATTATTGTGTATGATGAAACTTTAGCTATAAAAAGTATTAGAATAATAGCTAGAAATTGTGCTAGAACTTCCTATGGGATGGGTAAATAATACTCATATGGGATACCCTCCACTAAAACTACATTATTGGACTATATATACTTCACACATTAATCCATCATATATGGGATGTCTTAGAGCTACTATAACCATGGCTTTCCCAATGGTATATCAAATACATTTACACTAGATACTACTAGGAATCAAGTGATTATGTGTGCTGGTCTAACCTATAATAGAACCAAAATCTCCCTTACAGAGCTATAAATGTGGCCACTAAAACCACTAGTGACTATATTTATGTGGAATATATCATGTTTTATGTAGCCTAAATGATATAAGAGTGTCATAGTGCACATGCTTATGTTTGACCCATTATCAAACATAACACTCTAAATAGGATGGTGGTCTATGTATTTCATTTGAAGAATTCATGTAAATCTATGTTATCATCCATAATCTCTTTCTTCTATAATATGATAATTGGTATATGTGGCACTATAATGTGATACATGCTAATAATGTTATGAAATGGATTTGTCTCCTCTATAACTATGTGATATGAATATGATGGGGGATGCACCTGGTATGTATAGTGAACACCTAATGTGCCTAAGGTCTCATTCACTATATGCTTTGGTAAAGTATTTAAAAATATATTTAGTGCATTAGCCTTTCCTTTTTGCTATTTCAGTGCCTCTATGTGCATGCCCACATCAATAATATTATCCTCAATTAGATCTTATATCTTATGTTTTAGGCTAATGCATTTATTTATCATTTTACTTAGTGCCTTGTGATACTCATAGAATGCATTTGAATAATAGTTATTTAGAATAGGTCATGTTGTATAATCTTATTTAATTAGAAGGAGATATATGACATTGTTTTCTAAAATTTATTACATAACCCATATTGGTGACTCTGGAAGATTAGTGAAAACTTTGTGTGGAGGATCGAATAAAACCAATCTGGGAGATAGATCGAAAGCTACATTAACTATGAAATTTTTATCACTTCTATTCTCTATGGACCTTACCTTGTATGTACGTTTGTTTTATCTATTAAAATTTGATTATAATCCATTTGTGTACTCAAATTTACCCATTGATAAGATCTTAACCTCTATTTCTTAGACTATGTGGCATAAATAAATAAATTTAAAAAACTTATTGAACAAGATAGCTTTGTGCAATTTTGGTAAGAGAATTTGTTTAAATATGTCTTAAATCTCATTGTCTGCCATAGGGTTAGTTAATTTGGATGGAATTATCTTTTATTGTAAGACATAATCTATGATATGCTCATTCAACTTCTGATTTAAGTATTCCACTTATGCATATAATACCTTATCACTGATGTTCATAGAGAAATGTGCTAAAAACATGTTGGCTTAAGTATTGAATGATGTGATTAATTCATTTGGTAAATCATAGAACCATTATATGGAATAATCCTTGAGATTTCATGGAAATAACTTTGTAATAATTCAATCATTGGACACATAGTCCAAGCGTGCTATAAGAAAAGATATAATATGATGCTCTAGGTCACCCTTGCAATCATATAATGTAATATTGGGTGCCACAAAACTAGATTCCAAGGTATTTGTCACTATGTGAGGTGCCAAAGGTGTATGTAAGAGAATGTTAAAATCCAAGGCATGTAATGTCCTAGTGGCTCCTATCTTGATATGTAACACCTTAGACTATAGAGTATGAATCTCATGTATAATATATTATACATTTGGAGTGGAGGAACTAGCCACAAGTGCTGTATCTATCATTTATGGTTGTTGAATAACAATCTTATGTTGTGTTATGTAAGTTGGTTGAGTTGGAGCCATGGAGGTATAACAAACTTATTATCTAGGGGAGTTGAAGATTGACCATTGTTTATTTTTTGGTATTCTTCCTAAATAATATTGATGAAATCATCTTTTATATCAATATGTTTGGACATTAAATATTATGACTATTGATTATCAATTTCATCAAATATGTTGGTAAATTTTGCCATTGTAGTTTGAAAGATAGGAAAACAAGTTTTATATATTTTAAACCTTTTATGAATATTGATCTAAAGAAGATTTCAACAAATTTGATATTTTGGAATTAAAATTTGAGTATTTATAGAAAAAGGATAGAAACCCTATGTTTGTCTAGGGTTAGGTTTTTTGAATTTAGGGTTTCTTTGCAACAATTTAATTTGTATTTAAATAAATTGAAATGCTAATATGAAATTTGTTTAGTTAGGTAAATTGTCTATAAAATCAAAAAAATAGAATTTATGCATTCCTAATTTATTGCACAAAAATTTAGATTAATGCAAACTAGAGTTTTAATCAATATATAAATTAATTTAGGTTCACCAAAAGATTTATCCATTTAGGGTTTTACCAATGCAAATCCTAAGCTAGATAAAAGGGATGAGATGTCTAAATAAGTTAAATAGTATGAAATAATTAACCACTAATTTTTTTATGTATTTTGAATTCTTTTGAATTTTAAAAAATATTAATAAATATGCATAAAAAGAGACTTATCTAGACAAGTTTAAGTGTCATCAATAGGGTCCTTGGATCTAATCACCCACTAGATAGTATCACCCACGTGGATAATAGTTCCATTCTAATATAGTATCCATAAAATGGCACTAGTGTCCTCTTTTTAGGATTGTTCTTATTTTTTAGGTGCACTTGTTTTTATGTTTTTAGGTTCTATTCCTATAGGCACAAAATCTAGAATTCTATATTATGCATGTAATATATGATTTAGTGTGAAAAACCCTAATCCTCCTTGTAAGTATGGCATGATATGAAAATGTGTGTTCATTAGTAGGATATACTAGACATAATTTACACCCTACTATTAAGAGAGTTTCCTACATACCAATATTTTGAGGAGGGATCAAGCTTGATGTAGTTCTTCAGTGTAGTGCTTAGTTGAAGTACAAGTGAATTCTAGAATTAGAGTTGTATTGAATGCCTTGAATGTGATTGAGATCAAAAATATTTTAAATCTATGTTTAGGGCTGATGTAGATGGTAGTATGTATAAGTAATGAATAATATGGATCAAATACCTTAATTTTGCTCAATTTTTTCTTATTTGGATAGGCTTTTTGCATCTATTTTCCATCCACTCTATAGATTTCAAATAATCTTGTATTTATAGAGACTTATAGCTTGTGTGGATAACAAAATGTACTTAATTTAACCTTAGGGTGTGAACACATTTAAAAATATATCTATTCGAGAGAGTTAGGGTAAGGGACACTAGTGCCAAATTAGGGACACTAGCACCAAGTGGCTATTATGTCCTTAATGTTATTATAATGTCCATCTAGAAAACTATTTGGAACACTATGTTGGGATCTAGGAATTTTATCTTGGGACTATGTTTTGGTTGATAAAATATGTTTGTGGTTTGCACAGTGGTTGGAAAATTATGATAAAGGCTCTATGATAGGTCTAGGGCTAATCTAGGAATATGTTATCTCAAACAAAACTCTTAGCATCCAAATATCATTTTAGGTGTTTACATTATCCAATATTATTTCTTGTTGTCATGTTTTCCATTTTATTATACTCAAAATATGTTGATATTTCACATATAATATAGATAATGCACATGAAAATTAATATTGAGTCAGTGAGATATTTCTAAATTTTGTAATATATTTTAAAAGAACTTTTGATGATCTAATATTTATAATGGTCAAGACATGTGTAAATGTTGTTTATGATACACACATAGTGAATTTAGTATATCCACTCATAACCACTATCCAACTAGGCAATTTTCTCTATCGAGATACAAACCATCCAAAACCACTAGTTATATCCACCCAAAAAAAAAATATAGGCGATTTTTAATTTTCCACAATGAAACATGGATAACTAGTTAGTGTTCTTAATTATTTCCATCCTATATAACATACCTACATAATCATATGGCATGATGGAAAAATAGCTATAACTATCCAATATTTTATTGGATGGTCATCTATAATAATCATAACCATTATGTTCCAACTAGTTACATATTCTCCATTATATTTTTTTATTTTTTATAAATAAAATATTTTTTGGTTAAAACTTCTCATATTAGGGAAGCCTACTAATAGACATCTACCTCCACTATATAAGGAGATAGATGAAAGTGGTAAATGATAATAGTGAATTATAATTAAAGAGAGTAAAATAGATCTGGTATTATAATGCCTTTAAATATTCTTGTTAAATGGTCAATTAATGCAATCAAGGTGATTTTAGGTAAGTAGTAGGGGAAGAGATTGGAACACAAGACTGACCAATAAGGCCCCACTCATAAGGAATTGTAGTGAAAATCCCATCTGTTAGTTCATCTATATTATCTTAGTTGTGTGGAAATTTATATTCAATTATGTTCACGTGCATCTTTAAGTATATAATATTTTTTAAATCTATGCCACTATATTTATGTGTGTAACTTTTATCTCTATGTATGTACTTTCAATTCAATAAATTAATCTTACAAATGTAAATTAATAAATAAATTCCTATAATTAATTTTATCTCATTTATTTTCTATAATGTGTTAGTTAATTTTATAGAAGTGTCTTTCCTATACATAACACTTGGTATCCTAACTTTTAATAGTGACTGGTGCCCAAATACAATGTTGACACCTTTCCAAAACACATGCCTTTAGCTTGATAATTAATGAAAGTAACATCATAAATAAATAGAACTACTACCTCTTGGGTAACTATATTAGGTTGTATATAAGTCTTATCGGCATAATTTTTAATTGATGGTTTGATTTTTTCATCATTTTGGTACCATTTCTATGGATAGGTGTAAAATAGTAAGATATGGAAAGTTGTGTTAAACTTCTTGATTTCTAGATCAAAATTTCTTACCTTTTATCTCATAATTTACCATTTTATATTACAACTTCCTACATAATATATTATAGTCCTAGCTTTCTATATTAAATTTTATATTTTCTAGTCAAAATTCTGACTTTATAGAATTAAATTAACATTTTAAAGTTATTATTTCCATTTTTTTGTTATATTAATAAAAATAGAAAGAAATGTTCCTTTTCAAACTAACAATGTGTAGGGCAGGGAAATAAACAATAAAAATATGGGCTAAGATATTGCATTTAACATGAGAGGGATAACTTTGGTAGATTATTTCCTAAGATATTAAATTTTGATACATGTACAATGGCTAAGGAGTCACTTATTTAAAATAAAAGTAACACACCTGTCGACAATCCAAAACCATAACTTGTAGCCTTATCAAAATAAACATTAAATGAGGAAATGTTTGTTGAATTAGTAAAGTAGTCTAAAAATAGGGGAAAATAAGACTCCAATACCCCTAAGAAAGAGATATTTGAAACATTCCAAACAATACCAATTCGTCCAGATTATACTCAAGAGTTTTGTATTTGCTTCCCTCCACCCTCACCCAAATTTATTTTCAAAAGAGAATGTAAATCCTTATTTAATCCAAAAATAAATCTCAATATTTAGTAGAAACAATAGCTAAGTTAGACACCA
This sequence comes from Torreya grandis, assembly GCA_037957365.1. Taxonomy (NCBI): domain Eukaryota; kingdom Viridiplantae; phylum Streptophyta; class Pinopsida; order Cupressales; family Taxaceae; genus Torreya; species Torreya grandis. Next base: position 274,293 of record JARHVA010005239.1, read on the forward strand.
TAATTTCCAAATTTCTAAAAGAGTCTACTCTATCTCCCCTATCAATATTACTTTTGATTCTCATATGAAATTCTAAAATTTCATTTGTTATTTGCATTGGGTGAAAATAATTGATAAAGAATTCAAAAGTGGGTTGCAAACATTAGTTTTACACATGTAGATTATATAATCATGGGAGATATAAAATAAAAAACCCATTTTAGTGACACCACAACTTTTTAATTTCCTATGAATATCCCCATGGGCAACACACAATGAATAACATTCCCCTATCTTATATTCCTAACTTCAAGGGAATGGTAAGTGAAAATCCTAACGCATTCCATTTTAATTTTGACATCATGTGTTTAAGCTATGACTATAATATAGATTCCTAAAATTTGAAATTATTTCTAGCCACTTTGAAGGAAAAAACCTTCGATGGATTATGGGACTATGAAATAATGCAATCATTATATAGAATGATAGGAAATAAATGTTTATCTTTAAATATCGAGACTATTGTAGAAGAAGAGACCTCGATGAAGATGAAATATTTTGGATGTCATAAAATGAATATGATTTATTTTAATGTTATATATAAATATTTTTTTCATCTTCAAAAGGTCCAAAAAAAGGTAGATGAAGAGTGCATCAAGCTAATATTATTGAAAGGAATTAATGAATAATTCTTAGAATCTTTAAAACTCATGACTAGTGGAGATATTACACAATCATCATTTTAACATATCATTAAATTTTTTTAAAATTTATATGTGGTGATCTAAGATTGACACACAACTATCCTATATAAATATCTAGATTAAAACAAGGTAAATCAAGTATAATCCATTGATACTTAATGAAATAAAAATATGAAAAGTGGATCCATTAAACATATGAAGGGGAGTACTGAAAACATAGTGTCAAGAGAAATGGTTCCAAAGCCTCTAAGAAATAAAAATAATGGAATATCCCTATGTATGTCTCTAATTATAAAGTAATCAAATATCACAATTAGTAAATGTAAGTAATGGAATGGGTTAGAAATATATTAAAATAGGAAAAGAGCCATGGTAAGCAAATGGGGGCTTATGATAGCTAAGGTGTATAAATGACATGTTTGGAGAATAATATAGCCACACTAAACTAAGTGTAGATATAATTCAAACAAGGAGATATAAATTAATTAACCAAGTAATTATGCAATTTATATCTATAAGAAATAAAGAGATAATGTTAGAATATACTTACCTTGAATAAGACTTGTTAGGGCTCAATCTCTCACTTGTTTAATGTTTATTTACAAGAGGTTGATATGGTTATAATTATATTAATAGACTAATCAAGATTTAGGATAAAATTGATCCTCATATTACATCCAAGATTCTATAAGACAATCTTTTCCCTCGAAGACAAGATCTAAGTAATATCTCCTCCAAATGTAAAATTAGGGAAAAAGTGAGAGCAATAGAAACTAAAAATAAATTTAATTATCTATTATATTAAAATGGTGACTTATATTAAAATTATTTATTATGATAATCCATATCGAATATGTATCTAATAATATTTAATAACTTTATTTATTCTTGAACTATTCTATTAACCTCAGACTAGGTTGTCCAAACTGACCAAGTTAATAGTGCACTAGAAATTTTGAAACTACAATGATATGATTAATGTAGTTGGTATGGGATGGATAATGTTTAAAAATACATTTAAAAAAAAAAAATAGTAAAATATAATTCATTACATATTTATAATATAATTGAAGGAAGGAGATAGTTTAGGGAATCAAATCTAGAGAAGATGAAATGGATATGGGAATTATAGATAAACAATAATGTCTATTATGAATCACCATCAATTTTCCCATCAATTTATAGGTGTACCATTTAATTCATGGACTCATATGTATTTAAACTTCATGGGTTGATATAAGAGATAGAACATTAATAAATGGTAAATTTTAATACTATTATGTGTATACATATACCGCACCTAAAGCTTATCATGATTCACTAGAGTGTAACATGGAATGGTGCTTTAGGAAATAACATAGAAATTAAATAACTTATCTAAAAAATTATATTAAAAAATAAAACATAAATTCTAATAAATTAAATAATAACTACCATATAAATACCTTGAATTTCTTTTATTGTGAAATGTCACATGTTGTATTTATAGTCTTGATCATAGAGGGTAAAATAACTACATTAGACAAACCATAGGGACACAAGGATAAATAACAAAACAAATAATCATAAAAGGGATAAAGTAAATGGAAAACTGATTAAATCACTTGGAAAATTGGCAACCTAGGATGACAAAGAATTGGTTAGAACTAAATGACCATGTTATAGTGAAATAAGAGGGAGAATTTGATAACTAAAAAACCAAGGCTATTAATGACTAAAAAGACCAAAATATATTTAAATTAATAAAATTAATAATCCAGATCAAACTTAAGTATTTTATGAAATATAATAATATAATCAACATCAATTGAAAATAAGTAACAATCCATACTCAATAAAAGATGGAAAAAGAGTAAAAAATTAGTGTAAAAAACATATATGAAAGATAAGTAAAAATACATACCCAATAAAAGATGGAAAAAATAATAAATTAGTGAAAAAAACACATATGAAAGACAAATAACAATCAATACTCAACCAAAAATGGAAAAAAATATAAATTATGAAATAAAACTCAAGGTCTCAAACATAGTTAAGGGAAATCCAAGAGAGGTAAGGACAAAATAAAGAGAACATCATGTAACAATTAGAATATGTAACTAATGTTCTAATTATGGGTAAACTAAATACTACCATATTTTGAATATGTAGAAAAGAGATGGAGAATAAGGATCATAGAAATTAGAAAAAAAAATTAGGAAAAAAAGCTTCTTATCAAGAGGGAGATGAAATGGGTGGTGGGGGAAGGAGGGTAGTATGAAGGAGAGAATATAATATTTAATATAAATAGGACACTAACATCAATTTGTTAAGACTAGGATACTTTTAACATTGATGACATTAAGAGAGATCAATCAAACCATACCAGTTTGGGATAACTAGTGAACTATAAGTATCATCCCATAAAGGTTGGTATGTATGGAAAATAAAATGGACCTCCCTTCTCAAAATGTATTCATTATTCTTTAGAAACCCTTATAAATCCATTAGTTTACTATGAAGATTGGGTAATTGTGTGAGAAATTCAGTGGAAATAGATGATAATATGATGATGAGACCTCTTAACCTAGTATATTGCCCTACAACACCCCAATGGACCTTGGATCTATTATGAGTCATATTTTGGAGTTTGATATTTTACTAGAATATGATTTGTGCCAAATAGATATCACATATTTTACTATGATCCATGTTTTACAATATATTTTCCTTTTAATCATTTTTTTGTATGATATGGATTTTAACTCTTGGATTTTTTTATTCTTCCTTCATATGTATTAATAATAGCAAACATAGGCGATAATAATTACTATCTCAAGAGAGATTATAATTGGAAGGTATGAGAGAGAACCAAAAGACCATAATGTCTTAAGACTCATAGAATTGCATAGTAGAAGAGAGTGCAATCTTAAAACTAACCTTGGTATGCCAAATCTGAGTGAAATAAATGGAATTATGGGAATAATAATAAAACAATTAGGTTTCCCCAAATCACAAAAAAATTATATATATGGTGAAATAATATGGAGGGATGAATCATCATCATAAGAAGTGGTACTTATGATTAAATACATGAAGAAAGTCTATCAAAGAGTTACCATAGAAAAAAAATACAACTAATTCAAAGTGTAGGAAAACACTACTCTCAATAATTACCTTATCTTTTATTGAATGCACCTAGCTAAAGCTAAGAATGAAATAAATTTATGAAGTGATGAAATTTTTTTAGGAAGTATTGGTCCTATCCAAGTAATTACAATGAAACTCAAAAACTAAAAATATAAGTGGCATAATAAATGACTAAAACAAGGTACATAAAATGATAAAAAAAAAAGGAACCAAAATTTTGAAATAAACTTTATTCAAATAAGAAGATGAATGTTTGTTAGAAAATTATGGGTCCTATATACATTCTTTAAATATAAAATCATAAACTAAAAATAATAAAGTGATATAAAAATACAAATTACCAAAGTGTGTAGGATAAGAAATAAATTTAATGTGTAGATAATGCCAAGGTGTGTAAAGAAACTACAAAATATGTTAGCTACTTAGTATATATAAAAATAAACATAAGCATGAAATTAAAATTTATGAGAAATGAAATAATAAGACATGAAATAAACAAAATGCTTCTTCAATAAGTGAGCATTGGTTGGTTATTTGAAGATATGCCTTATGTTTGTTTATAATTTGTATGTACTAGGTCCAACAATATATTTTACTAAGTAGGCACCCCCACCATTTTTTTTTCATACTTTCCTTATTTTTCGTGGGTATAATTTAATTTAAGTACCAATTCTCAAACATTTAAAGTAAACACTTCACCTTTTTTATGATATTTAGCTATACGAGCTTTGTATTGGTAGTTATGTTTTAAAGCACCCACACATCACCCATCAAGAAAATATAAGGAGTGAAGGTGATATTCATAAATATCTTATTACATAATTATTACATGAATATAAATCAAGAAATTTAATTCAAATTATAATGGTAGGATAATTTAAAAATTATAGACTAAAGAGAATGGAGTTGCTTGAGTGGAAGTATAGATACTAATGTAATAAACCCAAAGTGAAGGATAAATATTAAGGTCCTAGTTAGAGTAAGAATATTTAATAATATTTTGAAATATATTATTATTTATTTTTTAGTGGATTCAACTTGACCATTTCACTGAGGATGTTACGGTGTATAAAATTTGTGTGTTATTTTAAATTTTACACATAATTGTTTCATATATTTGTTTTTGTAATTTTCACCATTATCAGAGATAATGGTGTGAGGGATACCAAAATGAAATATGATTTTATTGATAATTAATTTATAAGTATTAATTAGAGTGTAAATTACAAGGGGCATGACATAAACCCATTTATTAAAATATTTTATGGCCATAGTGATCAAGACATGGCCATCTTGGCATCTAGGTAATTTGTTAATGTGATCTAGTCCCATATAGAAAATTGAAAATAATATTCTAAGATATGAATTTGAGTAAAATGAGAGTGAATAAGATAATAATTAAGTTGATAAGGATTTCAATTTTTATCAAAAATGATGGAATATTTTTCAATAATGGGCCAAATGTATCCCATGCATAAACATTTGTGAGCTATGGTGTGTCTGCTATAATGAACACCATAAATAACCCCATGTGATTTGTCAATGATAGAATTAAGTTCATAGTTAGTAATAAAAATAATAAGGTATCTTCTAAAGTATTATAATATAGAGTATCATATCCAATGAAATATTTTTCAATATTGTTTTTGAAATTGAGTCTTTTTACGAGAGTCTAACTCTGAAGGATAGGTATGATGTTTGATAAATTGGAAGATTTCTTTGTACCATGGGATTTGTTGAGTGGTAAAAACATAAACGTGATAATGAATTTAATTATGTTTATATTTTAAGTTAGAATTTTATTTTCTCATGTGAATGATAACTTGTGAATCATAAAGTGTTTAATGAGGGTGAAAAATAAATGTTGATGAAGTAAAAGAATAAAATGTGGAATTTTTTCTCATGGAATTTATTTGATAGTGAAATATGTGAATTATTTATCAATATTCGAAGTAATTTGACTATATTGAATTATATTTTTACTGTTGCATTTATAATCACCACTAATTTGATGACATATGAATTGTGAATAACCTAAGTCATGTAAATATGGATTATACAAGTCTATGGATACTTGTATGCCTAAGATAATAGCTTCATATACAACCATGTTATTAGTGACTTCAAAGTTTAATTAAAAACATATAAGGGTAATTTTACAATTAAGCTCAACTAAGACACAACCTTTCATGTCTACTTAAAGGCATTTGGCTCCACTAAAGTGAAGGGTTCAAGTGTATTCATCCAAGTCAATTGTAACCTTGGGTATATCTACTATAAATACTTTAGGTTTGGGTCTATAGGTGTAAAGTTTAGGATATTTAATGGATTTTATTAAATATAAATAGTAAAATTTTGAAAATAATATTTAATAGAAATAACTTGCTTAAAACCTTTAATACAAATGTTTTCTTCATTGGGGAGAATATTCTAAAGGTGAGTAGTTGTGTAGGTGTATTAAAAAATTGATCAATGATCACATGGCCTTTGAATAATTTTAAAAAATAAATTTAAGCTAAATTACATAAATATTACCATCTATTTTCCAATTATAATTTGGTGAAATAATGATTTGGATAAAAAGTGATGAAGGGAATAATAATGGATGATAACATAGATTGTCGTATAAACCATATATTGTCAAGTATTTTTTACTATGAAATAAATAGTGAGGTAGTAATTTTATAATTTCATGTAATGGGTATAATAATTTATAAAATCATTACTGATGTAATATATAACATATTCTCATCTCATTTCATCTTTTTGAGCAAGCATTACCCTAACTGATATGGGGGTAGATGAAGTATAAAAGATAAGTGGATAGATGAAGTATAAAAGATGAGGGTGTATCATTATAAGGTGTTCAAATTATAGGAGGATAAATTAATGATTAATTCATATTATCTAAATATTTTTGACATTTATCAATCCATTCAAGAGCAATACCTTTCTTAAGGAGGGAGTTTACTGAATAAATACAATAAGCAATTTTTGGGATGAATTGAGAAATTTCCAAAAGTTTCCTAAGATAGGTATTGATATAAATAATATGGAAAGGGATAGTAATTTTAATTATATCCTTTATTTTATAATTATTGACATCAATACCTCATAATTAGATGATAAATATTAATATTTTTCTATAATTGACAATGAAAACACATTTATAAGGATTGATTCTAATTTAATATCTAATGAGTTGATAAAATATAATAGCCAAATCATGAAAATAATTTTAAAAATTCTTGTATTTAGCTATAATATCATCTACATAAGTTTAAATTATAATTTATATGATATCATTAAAAATATGTGTCATTGCATGTTGGTATGTAGTGTCAATGTTTTTAAGACATTAAAGACTTTTAACCTATATATTGTTCCCCATTAAGGGATGAAATTCGCTTTGTGTTTATATTTGTGGGTGATGTGAATTTTATAATTTCCTAAGAAACCATCCATGAGAGATAACATCGCATATCTTATTTTAGAATTAACAACTACATCACTTGATGGTAAAGGAAAATTTTCTTTAGGACATGCTAAGTTGAGATTATGAAAATCAATACAAATGCAAATGAGCATAGTGAATTTATTACAAATGAGAATAATTTTGTATACCAATTATTATTAATAATAAAAATTATGAATGTAACATCTAGAATTGATGATTTATGTGTGACATAGTAGAAATTTTGAGAGGAAAATTTTCATTATTTTGATGTACCACTTTTGCATCAGGATAGGGGATAATATTATGTAAACTAATACTAGGGTCAATACCAATCATGTATTATATAATAAACCCATTGTATTTTACTATAATAATGTATATAAAAATAAATAATCTACACATATTGATCTAATAGATTTCACCAAGAGAAATCTAGGTCATATTTAACTAACTATATATCTTCAGTTAACCCAACATGATTTATAGATAATCCATTTATGTAATGATCACCAGTATAATGATATATAAAAATTTGAATAATTTTGATTAAATAAAAAAAAATACATTTATCTCAATAAATTAGTAATATAATTTCAGCCACAACTAACACAACATTACAACCACTACTATAGACATACACATCAATAAAGAGTATAATTTTATGAATAATATGTCTCAATAAAAGTAAAACAATGATACAAAGCTCTATGTAGAATGAGTCTGAACGAACTCAAGTATCCATTGATAATATCAATTACAATCTCTTGTATAGTATTATTACAGGGAGGGAGGGCATCATCTGAGTTATTTTCCACACCAACTATGAACCATCGATCCCCTACACTATCTCCCAAAAAGGGAATGGCCCACCCTTCATGGATGGGTAGATAATTATAGTACAATAATATAAAGTAAGAAACTAGAACTCATGTGCTATAAGATAAATAATACATGATGTATACCATAAATAAATTCATTCTAACATGATATAATATAAACATGTAAAGTATATCAAACACATGACATGGCAATGTTTAACTATAAAGATTACTTTGGCCAAAGTTTTCAAATAATTAATGATCTCTAAGATCAATAAATTTCATACACATCACTCAATCAGATTACACCTCATCTTGCATTGATGGAAATAATTAAACCAGTGGAATCTATCATAATAAGTATTTAGTGTCATAAATGCAAGATTTGGTTAATTATAATAAAATATAAATACCAAATAGATTCAATCATTATAATCACTATTAGAAGTTATAAAATATGGTAAGTACGTAAATATAAAATACATATATTTAGTCCATAAAATATAATGTAATTATCTAAAAATCATCTAAGTTACTATAGACTAATAAATATATTAACAAATAGTCCTCAACAGCAACATACCATCTAGGTAAGAATCGTATCTAGACTAGAAGTTACCCAGTATCAATATGAAACTCAAATGTTATTTCATCCACCTATCATAACATTACTCATAGCTTATTTCTTTGTTTACTTTTCACAAATATAACAATAAGCTATCCATATAACAACTTAGAATGATTTGTATTTAACATTTTAAATACCTTATTTTTTATGTTTCAACTAAACATTAAAATACATAGAAATCACCCATATTACCTTGTTATATAATTATTGGTCACATGTAATGAATATTTTGTATACATATATATATATGGTATACCATTAAAAGTTTTCTAAATTTTTTATTATCCACATTTACATACCATATACTAATGTATACAATTAAACACACAATTTATAAACAATATCATAACCGATCAATTGTTGAAGAAAGCATATGATGTACTATAAGAAGTATTTAACTATCCATAATCATAAAGTATCACATATACCAGAAGTATAAATTAAAACTAATGTTTCATCACAAATTTTCACAATACGAAATAATTTATAATTTAGTGCTTTGACTAGATATGCAAAAAATATAAATGGTTATCAATCATAACTCAACCAATCAATGCTTTACCATTTCAATTATTTTTTAAGAAATAAAAAAAATTCCACATACATAATCAAATTCCTTCATAATATTCAAGTATTATATACTTAGTTACCTATGTCTAAATGTTATATTTCTATATGCACATTCAAAAATTTAATTAACATATAACCTTATATATAAATATCAATGCATTTTATTTGAATACATAGTCATATAAAAATATATTTAACCAATTAAAAATATTTTCCTCATATTTATATATATCATACTCAACCATTCATACAAAATATCTCATATCTATTTATGCTTAGATATATATAAATAAACATGGTAAAGACTCAACCAACTAGTTCAATAAATTTATATATGTGCAGAGGATTAACATAAAACTCCTTATATAATAAAACTATCTTATAAAAAAATTGAATCCATTTATGAAAAATGCTATAACATATTTAATTGCCTTATCACATATTTATATTACACACACACACACACACACACACACACACACACACACACACAGACACACACACACACACACACACACACACACACACACACACACACACACACACACACACACACACACACACACACACACACACGCACGCACGCACGCACGCACGCACGCACGCACGCACGCACGCACACACACACACACACACACACACACACACACACACACACACACACCCACCCACCCACACACACACACACACACACACATTGAAGGGTGTATATATATACCCTACATGGATTTAGTGACATGGGGTATATATACATACATATACATGGGTGTATATATATACCCTACATATATTTAGTGACATGGGGTATATATACATACTTGTGTGTGTGTGCGTGCGTGTGTGTGTGCATGTGTGTGTGTGTGCGCACGCACACGTGCGTGTGTGTGTGTGTGTGTGTGTGTGTGTGTGTGTGTGTGTGTGTGTGTGTGTGTGTGTGTGTGTGTGTGTGTGTGTGTGTGTGTGTGTGTGTGTGTGTGATTATTTAGATAGACATATAAATGAAATAGAGAAATTTAATTTTGTTTCCAAATAAATTATACATGCAGTCGAATCATTTCCCTATTTTATGTAATTAAAACCCAATTAAAATACAAAAAATACATTACCTTCTCTTAAAATAAAGGATTCAAACTGTATTTCTAAGTCTAGTTTGAATTCCCCAAATTTTTACCTCATACCCTATATAGGTTCTTTATATATTTATTAAAGTATAAATTATCTAAACTAGTTTGACATTTTAATATTGAGTCCAATACTCTAACAAGTCTATTATAAATACTCATTTAAATAAGAAGTTATACCCTAAAATATTTTCTTAGGGTTTTCATCTCACCTCAAAATAGACATAGTTCTCTTACATAGTTACACCAAGTTTTTTAAATTTTCACACAATAGAGAATAAAATTCATCCCTTACAAGGTTTATGAAAAACCCTATAGTGCATAGTAAGGTGTTTATAAATATGGACATCTAACCAAGGTTTAGGGTTATATGATCAGTTTTGAAGATGACCAATCCATCAACACGGCCCATCATTTACACCATTTATTTTCAATTTCAAAATATTGAAAATAACTTAAACCCTTTCTATAAATTCATTACTATAATTCATCATAACAAACATATGAATATTAAATCAAAACTGACCTGGTAGAAAAATATTCAATGCCAATAGTAATAATTTGAATTCTTCTATCTCACTAAAGATTTAATATTCTCCATGATAGACATGTCCTCCATAGCCTCCCCTAAATTGACTTTATTCTTCTGCATACTAATTACATGCCAAAAAGGTCTCCAAACATTCCATCATGGTTAACCAACTCAGAGTGAACTCCCAAAGAACTAGGTGTTTTCCATGCAGTCGAAACATAACTATTCATTTCTGAAGATGGTATGTTTAACACTAAGTTAACACCAATTTAATCCTAACTTATTGAAAATTCAACTTATTAATAGATAAGATAATAAAATATACCCTTCAAACTATTCATGCTTGTTGATGCTAATAAATATCCATGCAAAGCACATTATAAAATTTTAGTATATGTCAACTAGTTTGAATCAAAATTTGGTCATCGACTATAGTGATAATTCACTTACACATAAAAATTGTACGAATTCATAATAACATATACTTCACTACAATCAATCAAAACCATATTATTCTATATGATAATGTTGATATAGTTTATTATTATTAAAAGACCATTGGTTATAACAACTAGTCTTTCTAACATTATATATTTTTCAATGTTAATGCAACTAATTAGAACTTCCACTATAATTCATAAACACATTGCTTAACACTATGACTTTGCCTAGTCATATAAATAAAATAATCATTGTTTAATGATATGAATAATTCAACCTTACTCAATAGCAAGTTAAATATATAATGATGTTTCCTTTAATAATTTTATAATGAAACCACATATATTGACTTGGATATGTAATCATTATAAACAATAATAATCTTATATATATGATATTCACTTAATAATGATCTATCAAAGTATTAGAATCCATCTAATACCTGTAGCTATGAATCTAAACAAAGCATTATATCTAATACACTTAGTTATATCCATGACAATAGTAAGTCATATTAAAACATGCATAGATTCAATAGTTCAACCAAGTAATAACATTAATAACCATTAATTCAATATCAAAACCATATTAGTGAAATTAAAAAGATCATCATACATAAAATAATATCATAGCAGATATATATAACATAAATAAAATAATACTACAACTATAAAACTTAAGTAATGAACATAAATCATTCTAATTTATTCTAGTGTGTGCATGGGTTCCTATATTTTCCCTCCGTTAACCCCCAATTATTCCATGTACATCAACCTCTCTAATAATGACCTCCCTCCATCACACACTAAGGGATGAATTTGTCCTACATCCATATGACAATAATGAATATAGTTATATTTAAATGCGCGCGCACACACACACACACACACACACACACACACACACACACATGGATTTATCCTGCATCCACCTCACAATAATGAAGGTAGTTACCTCAAAACACACACACATATAATATTATCATATAAACTAACATACGTGATCATAATGTATATAATATAAAAGTAAAACTTATAATTATTCCATAATCAACATATGAAATAAAGCCTAATAAAATAGTAATTAATCAATTAACAACCATGAATATCCATGAATTGAAAGGTTATTAACCTTAGAGAGAAATCAAGCTATGACATATTTATATGACTAAGCAAATGAATCATAACACTTTTTGAATAAAACATAAATTATCATGCTATGTAAGATGAAAATTTGTAATATCAATAATAGGTGTAGGACATGTAGTTTTTTTGTATTTTACTACAATAGTTTCCTTGATAAGCATGACATTTCCATATTAACAATGATATGTATTTGGAGGAAGTTTTGAACAATGATGTGTTTTAGGATTGATACTAGAAATAAAATTATTTAAGTAGAGAGCCTTTTTAAAAAAAAACCAATCTTATGGTGTTGGGGAAGAAGTTGAGACTCTCTATAATGGAGTATTTATTGGATAATTTCACCACTGGGAATCATGGGTAAAGTTCCATAATACTTGACTTCCACTTCAAGATCAATGATTTGACTACCTTTGATATCATATGCAAAATGTATTTATCTCAAAAAAAAATATTGAACATCTAAGATAATTTTAGGAGATGAAATAGAAGGCAAGAAAATTGGTTGAATGGTATTGGCCTAGTTGATACACTATAGGATATAAAAAATGGTCTGAACTATATTAGGTTGTTTTATAAAATGACTAATGAATACACATGTTCTGGTTATATAAAGATATAAAATGTAGTATTATATAGATGGTGATTCATAAGGTAGTTTATTGTTATTTGATGTTACATGATAGATATAGTCTAGTATTAAAGGTTCAACTTATTAGGTTGGTTGATATAGTCTAAATTTTAAAAGCTAGAGGGAATTATGTTGATCGATAGTGTTAGGACTATATTTTACCATATGAATATTGAGCTATCCAATTACATTATATTTTTCAATAGTTAGCATTACAAAAATAACCCATGGAGAATTTTATAATGGTGGGTTAGCATAAGGGATATAACCTTCTAGTTCTGAATCAACATCAGAATAGTCAAATGATATATGAAAGACATGGATGTGATGGTTAAAATCATTTATTTTGGATAAGTTATTTTGATAATGCATTACATGCATGTCTCATGATTAAGATCGAGATATGACATAGGCATTATCATAGGATAGATAAATAACATATTCATGAGACACATGTTGATCCCTATCGGTAGGGATGTTGATAGTGGAAATACCCATGTTTTTAAAAGTCCTTGGATACATGATAAGATTTTATGTATCCCATATTCATTATGTGTTAAATCTTCTTTTGTATAAGGGGATTCATGAGAATTAAAAGGGGGAAAACTTTTAGTAATAACATTAATTATATAAATATAAATATCTTGTGTAATAAAGGAGGGAGCTATTTTAAGATATAAGGAGGTTATAAAGAGGTATTTCAGTTATATTTTAATTCACTATGTTTTTCAACATCATAATATACAAAAGTGAGATGGAGATTAGGATGTATATTGTCTAATTTATAAACAAGTTCACCATTGATTTGAGATATAATGGTAATACAATATTAATATTTGGGATTTCAATGTTGGATGCTTCAATGGTTTGGATCTGCTTGAATGTTATACATATTGCCATTATGGATAAATTTCATGCATTGGCTAGTGGGAGATGTTATAGCTCATATACATTGAGTCCATGGATGTCCTAAGAGCATGCTGTATTGAAGTGGAAGTTATAAAATCATAAGCTTTGTGTGAATCATTCTGGGTCGAATCATGATGGAGATTCAAATACAACCAAGGGTAGTTTTATTGGTTTTATCAAATCCAATACAAGTGAGGTGATTTTTCTTAATGTTTCTTTTTGGACTATATGATCTATTGGAGTAACTAAAGGGAGTTAATAATAATTCTTAAGTCTTCATCTACCAATAATGTATATATTAACATATTGTTTTTTCAAATCTTAATGAAAGGGGTGGATAATTAGCTCAAAAAATAATTTCATCATAATAATATATTCTTTAAGAAATTCTATGGAATGTTTGGAAGCCAAAAAAGATGTAGAAATAGTTTTAATAAAATGAACCTCCACAGGTGGGGAACCATGAGAGAGTGAAGTAGGTATATAAAAATCATTAAATAGGGGTTATTTTATATCTTGTAATTATTTTATAAGACACTTGTCATGATAGGGAAATGTTGTTACTAATTCCATGTGTAGATATTTAAAAGGCATAGAGTTAAGTTCATAAAAAAAATTCAACGAGGTTTGGAAGAAGAATTAGAATAAGGCTTATGTTGATTATAAATGTTATAATAAGAGGTAATGGAATAACTATGTTTAGTTTTAACTTGTGTAAATGAATCATCACTATTATCTTAATTTGAAGAAGTAGAAGGATTAATGGTTGTTTTTACCTTTTATGACTTAGGGGAATGTAAATCCTATGTTGTTAAACAATTAAGTATAGTAACTTAGGGAAGAAATATGAAATAAATATAACCACTAATATATTATATAATTGGCCAAATTTCACCTTTATAAAAATAGTAATAAATATTGTAAGTGATAACTTAGCTATAAAATGAGTGAAATGGATGATCTAGAGGCTGAGAACTGAGGTAGAGGCTAGTCTAGGTGTCACAAACAAGATCTATGTGTCAAAATCCCTCATAGATAGTATCACCTTAATTTGATGGTAGTACCATGTGGCAATAGTGTACCTATTTTGGTGGTACTATCCTCTATGTATAATTGTTTTAATTTTTTGGGTGCATTTGTGCCTAGGTCTCTCAAGCCTGTTCCAATGCACGTAAGTTATGGAACCTTGTAGAGAACCTATTTTGACTAATTGTATGAGAAAATCCTAATCCTTCATATTGATAGGGAATCCAATTTATACAAGTATTAAAGTGTGTTCTTAGTGGGGTAAAATGGACATCCTCAACACCCCACTATCTTGAGAGTTTCTACATACTAATAATTTGAAGTGGTATCAATCCTGATGTAGTTATCTCCACCTAAGTGATTGTGCAAGTTCAAGTGAAGGTAGTATGATTTTATCTTGAGTGATTTGAATATGATTAAGACTAAAAATCTAAGTAATGTAAGAATAATAATGTTGTAGATGGTTATATGTATAAGTAGGGTAGAATATGGATTGATAACCTTGATTGTGCACAACTTATTTTGAGTTTTTGTGTGTAATTTGCTTGTAATTTCCATCTAGTGGTTGGAGGGATAAAATTCACGTATATATACTATTTTGGTACTTTTTTGGATGATAAAAGAGGTCTTGACTGACCTTAGGTCATCTAAGATTTTAAAATATATCCATTTGAGGAAAAATAAGGGAAAGGAAACTAACACCAAAATTGGGACACTAGCATCATGTGTTGCTACTATCCCTAGTATGGTGTTAGTGTCTAGGTGGAAAAACCTAAGGCATAATAGAATGAAGGGTTAGGACTACTTTAGGGATGACTAAGGATGAATGTGCCTTGTATAAAGGTTGGATAAGTTTTAAAATAGGCCCTAAGATAGGTGTAAGGTTAAATTAGGGATAGATGGTCTCAAGTAGAACTCTTAGCACTCAAGTGTTAATTTTAGGTGATTACACCCCCATTTACTCTAGAAATGTAGAAAATCAAAATTACTAGGATAAAGAAAAAGTCAAATTACTTAGACTTAACTAAGAGTTGAAGCCTATGAGTCTATATTTGAGTATGTAAAGTAGTATTCAATGCATGTATTTCAAGTGAAACATGCATAGATTAGTCCTTACTTAAGAGATATCAAAAGAAAATAAAAAATTGAATAAAGATTTAGAACTAAGTAAATGGATAAGAGAGAGGAAAAAAATAAATATACTTCATTGAGTACATAAACTAATGCATAAACTTAGTGATAACCTATGTGTGTTCATGTAGATAGTGATTAATTGGTGAATAGTTTGGCCTCAGTTGATGGATTGTTCAATCCTCATGTGTGGGTGGATCAATAAATCAATTCAATTTTGACTCCATCATTACCCACCCTTGCTTGGTGGATCATGACCTATGAACAACTTGATTAAATTGATGATATGTCTAACCCTATCATGTACATGGATCAATAAATCAAGCTAAATATGACTCCATCATTGCCTACCCATATGCATTAGATTAAATGGAAACTAAAACTATACAACATAGATAGAGATATATAACTAGAGATATCTAATTAGAGATTTCATCTCTATAGACACTTAGGTATATTAGGTAGATTTGGGACACTCAATAATGCCAAAAACTATAGATGAAGTAAGGAATGAATCTAGTGTACAACCTAGAATATGGTTTATTATGTATACAACATAGAAAGTGACATGAATTTTGTCATTTCATCTAGTCAAATAGTGTGTAAGTGAGAATAATAGAGAAATGTGTCATGTGTATGCCCCCAAATATGATATATAAGCATATGGGTTATGGAATAAGTGTTAGCAATATTTAGCTAAGTATATAAAATGATAATGGGAATGGTCATGCCACACATGACACCCCTAATCTGAGCAATTGAGTATGAATCTGAGCTAAATTGAGAAAAACTAGTAAATTTATAATTGAACCTATTTAAACCTAAACTATATCGACTATACTTTTCTAGCCATTATATATTTCTATAAAATTGAGGCTACTAGATAATAACACCATATCTTGGAAATTATCACCATGTGGTACTAGTGTCTCAACTTGCGTGATAATTTCTAACTAATATAATTTCTATGTAAGTGTAACTGATCTCTATGTCACTATTTCCCACTGTGTTTATCTAGGTTTACTTTCTATAATCAAATCCTATGTGGTAAAAATTATACTATGAATGCATTGTAATAGCCTAGTCTCTATTTCAAACCCCTTTGAATTCCCCTCTTTTTAGGGGTATTATTGAACATGTGTAAGAATTATCCTTAAAATATAATAATAATATCTATAATATGCATGTTAGCTATAGAATATATGATATATATGTAATAATCCAATAGAATGTGCATACATAACATTGGAATATAAGATAATCTAGGTCTAAGTTTCTAAAGTACAATGTATGTTATGTCTAACATTCATAGAATGTTAAGATAGATATAATAATGTATGTAATAGTAAGTATTAGTAATAACTAAGTATCTACCTATGGGGATGGTCCACACAAGTAGGAAGGGGAGATGCATGAGGTCCCTCATGGAATCTAAAATTGGAGTGTGTAACAATAAAAATACAAGTGTCATGGCCATGATGCATATAAAAAATCATACATATAACACATATGTGGAACAAAAATTAGGCAAAGGAGGAATAATACAAGGGGCATGGGCACATACCATTAAATACGAGAAATAATGGCATACAAGGACATGTTCAAATGTCCACATACATAAATAACAATCAAGTTGGATTATAGCCACATATAAGGACATGTTCAAATATTTGCATACACAATCAAAAGGGCACACATAAGGACATGGGAACATGTTGAATATGTCAAAACATTGAAAAAAGTGGCATATATCCAAAGAGTAATGGTATATTAAATTTCCATTTAATATACGAAGCATAAAGACACAATCATTTCTAAACTAGGAAATCTAGAAATGAAAGTATTCATGAACATGTAATATAAATCTATGTAAGAGCTAATATTTACATAGCTTGAACCTAAAGTAGTAGTAGTAAAATAAAACATTTGAGAAGGTGTAACATGATCAATACCAAGATATAACAATGCTAAATCAGTGATGTAGAGTTTAGGAAGATGTAACTTGGTAATCAAAATTGTGTATAGGGTACCACCAAATGGGTGAATGTGTTAAATGTGGAACTTGTGTCTCTATGTATATGCCTCCAATTGGTAGATAATATAAAATATAGATTAGTGTAGTGGACCTAGGTCCTTTATTAATGTGAAAGAACTCAAAAAGAATAAGTGAATCATGTATTCATGATAAAAACCAACCATACTAAGATCACTAACATGTGTAGTGTCTAAAAAATATAATAAAAGTAATCATAGATATGCATACAATTTGTAAATTTGTGTTTTATACATAAATATTTGAATGTTTTTATGTTTTTGAAATATTAAATTATTTTATTATTTTCTATAAATAAGCTATGTACAAGGAATATGACAATGAAACTATGTGAAAGGAGTAAGAAATAAGGAAAGCATATACAAGAAGGGAGGAGCAATAATAATCAATGAATCTCATGGGAGGAATTATAAATATTGCATGCGTTAATAAATAATGATCATGTGTTTTGTTTGAAAAGGTAACTATGGTCCTAGAGCCTACTATATAAACGATCTATAGATGACACTACTTATGAAGTGGTGTTAGGAATATTTGAAACTGACTCTAGTATCTTGTGAACTATAGTGGTCTTAATGACCCATATTGTATAAGATGTTGTATCTCAAATAGGTTCCCTATGATAAGAACCCTGAGAAATCAATAATATTAATCTTGAAAGAAAATTACTAGCGAGATGCCCTGTAAAGTCTACAACATATCTCTGATGTAGGGGTGTCTCTAATAATGGTCTATGTGGGAGAGTATGTATACATGTTAATAAAGTAGGAGTGTTTTCACCTACGTTGGTGGATCCATTGAATTCTATTGTGTACTGATAGGAACTATGGTTAGATTTATAACTGGTAACTAAGTTATAACTAGTAACTATGGAGTAATTTATTATGGGATACGTAGAGGATACTCATATGAAATAACTTCAACTATGATTAGCTTATTGGAATGCATATATTTGAGACATTTATGCATAATGGATAGGATTTATTATTACCATTTTAACCATGACCTACCTAATAACATGTAAAATGTACCTGTATTAGGTATTAGTAAGAATCTAGTGGCCACATGTGTTGTTCCAACATATAATGGAAGAACAATATACTCAATAGAGCTCCAAACATGGCCAATAAAACCATGAATAAATATGTCTATAGGATATTTATCATACTTTGTGTAAACACTTAAAATTGGCCACCAATGGCTTCATACCAAACTTTAGACCAAGTCTTACTAACCATTGCAAATGAAGCCTAAGAATCACTAAATGTCCCAAATTCTCTTATGCGCCACTCATCAAAGCTCAGAATTACATTGAAACATCCCTAATTGGGGTATTCTACCATAATCAACAAAAACATCCCATAGATTCATGTTTAATCATTCCATGGCATTACAACACACAATTTGGCCTATATACCCATTAAATAGGGAAAGTTCACACATAAAACAAATATTGAAATTGCCAAAAGACCGAATAGGATTAATTAAAATGAAAAACCAAATTAAATGCCTAGTTGATTTATCTATGAGTAATTAATGAAATTATATAAAATGAAATTCAAAAATAAATAATATCCTCAGAATTCATAATTACCTTTTTGTGAGTTGTAAAATATCTCAAAATATCTCACCCATTCCTAATCATTGTTAATCATGACATTTAAACACCTTTTAACTATACAAAGGTTAATTAACTCACTTAGGTTGTGTTTGAACCCATTCCATGTTTAAACTACATCTTAACTCACCTTGAGTTGGGATTAGTTCCTAAAACTATAAATACAAGGCTAAACCTCTTCATTTAAAGAGCTTGACTAGAGTAAAGTTATAATTTGGGTTTCATAACAAGATTGGAAACAATAGTGTTATAATGTCAAAATCATAATCCGAGACATCAATCATAAGTAATAAGCTATATAAAATCCACAAGCCATGGTACCAAGGAGAGGAGAAAACAAAACTCCATTGCCAAAGATTTCTTGAGCACAAGCCAAACAAGCCACACGATAAACCATTTAGAGAATTCAAGGAAGGTAAGTATATTATTGCTATTTACATTTTAGTTGTGCTTCTCATTTGGTTTTTTTTCTCTCACTATGATCTAGTCCTAAATATGTTAAGCTTGTTAGTGTGTTTATTTCATTAATTATGTAACTAACACTAGATCTAACCTCCTCTCTTTGTTAAATTCATATGATCACAAATAGAACACCTAGTGGCACTCTAAACACCCATCATACCAAGGATACCAAGGTACAACTGACACATTTTCAAATGAATGCTTGAATATCATTATAATTAGAGTTTTTTCTTTATTTTTTTCATAATTTTCATTTTTATGCTAACTCAGATCTACATAGAGATTGATATCAGTCATTCATAATCAGCCTTGGTTCTACCTAACCATCATCAGTTCTACCTAGCTGATCTCAGTTCTATATAACCAACATTGGTCAAGCTACAAGGGAAAGCATGATTACAAATTTTTTATTTTTTAACAATTTTGGCACTCATAATCACTATTTATTGGTTTCTTTGAACTTTAAAATCTTTAGCTAATTACTATGTTGCATTTTTTGAAGAGTTGTTATCTAACTTTATCTAACATTTTTTTATCTCATGTTGGTTTTGCCTTTAGGTTCAAAATAAAATGATCTATATCCTTATTTATCAATATCAATTCTTAGCAACCAACATTAGGTTACTGGTAACCAATATCAATTAGAGGTGATTGATATTAGACAATGTGTTTTTTAAATTGGAAACCTAAGAGCTATGTTTTGAAAGTTTGTATTCTCATCATTGAAAGTAATTCTAAGCATAACGAAATTTCCTAACCCTTGTAGGTCCAAGGTAGGATTATAACATGAATTTACAAGTTTAAATGGTTTTAACATTTCATTTTTGGTGTTTTAAAATGAATTTGGCTAAGTCTTGGACATTTGGTTTTAGTGCTTAAAATGAACCTAGATGATTTGTGTTGAATTTATTATGTGAGATTTGTTGCATGTTTTTAAAATAAGACAAGGGGCCAAGGAAATTCATTTTAATGCTTTTTAATCTTTCTCACTTTGTATTTTGGTGTTTAGAAAGAACATGGTTCATTTTCTATGCCTTATATGTTTTTCAAAGTTTTTAAAAGTTTTAACCAATGCCAAGGGGGCCATAAACTTTACAACACATTTCATTTATGGTGATTTAAAATGAACTTTAAATCACATAGTTCATGCTTTATAAAACATTAATTTTATTCCATTTTTGTTTGGACTTGTTAATTTGTTTGATCAAAAGAAAGAGTGCATGTATGCTCTCCCCCCATCCCCTATAGGTAACTTGGGTAACCAAAAGTGCCTTTGCACTTGCAATTTGTGCCTAGTCCAAGGCATGAAAAGAATATTGTCTAGGTTCTCTCCAAAATTTGTATGGTTTGGGTGATATAAATGCAACCCTAAAGTCTTTCCACTTTTTTGTTTTCATGTAATTAGGATTATGAAGGGGATTTCATCACTTCTTCATGATTTATTTAGGGAATATTTGACTCAAGGTTTCATTTACTAGTAGTGTTTCAACCCTGTTCCACATGGGGTATACAAATTAGGGTACACATACTATGAGATATAGGGCCTTGAGTGAATAAGATTTCCTTTTGTTTAAAAAACCTATGTCATGTTTGGTTAACTAGGGGATTCCACTAAAAATTCCATAGATGGAATTGTTATGCAAAGGAATAGAGCCTTGCATATTAAGTTAACTAGTATTAACTCAATTGACACGAGGCATATCTAGCATTATCCATGCTTGAGACCAATCTAAATGTTTTAAAAAAATAGTTTTAGTCAACCCCATTTGACCAACCTTGTTATTTATATGATCTAGGAGGTTACATTTAGATGTTATTTCATTTCATCCTTTTATTGCTTGGTCTTTTAGGTCTAAAACTTTGTTTGTTTATGCCACATCATAACATGTTTTGTTTATACATCATTATTTTGTTTAAGGAGGCATTATGTTGTTCATTTTTTTATACAACT
The DNA here is from genome assembly GCA_037957365.1 of Torreya grandis. Taxonomy (NCBI): domain Eukaryota; kingdom Viridiplantae; phylum Streptophyta; class Pinopsida; order Cupressales; family Taxaceae; genus Torreya; species Torreya grandis. The sequence goes on from JARHVA010005239.1 coordinate 296,595, forward strand.
TTTCCTTTAAAACTTTTGCCAAACCTGTTTGTGTGTGTCACTTGATTGAAATAGGTAATATTATGCTACCCAAATCATTTTACATTTATGCCTTCAAGTCCTTGAAACCAACCATTGTTTACATATTTAGAGAGTAATAACATTATTACTCTACTTGATTTGTTTCAAGACTTATTTGATTTGTGATAAATGTAATTTTTTAATACTAGTGCCATGTATGTCCTTTGAATATTTAACTTGTGTCATTATGTCACTCCATTTTGTTTAGCTTATTGTCTATTTTAAGATGCCTAGTTTCCTAATCTTATTTTTTAATTATTCTTTCCAAGTTAAAATTCAAAAGTTGATTGATTTATATTTATGCATTGATTAATTGGGGATTAGACATCTATATTTCTCTTTTGGGTTTTTAAACTTAGGTTGATTCATTACCAAACTTTGGCTATTTCTCAGATCTTTACCTAGTGCCATTATGTCATTCAATTTTTTTCTAACTTATTTGTTTGAAGGATCCTAGTTTTAATTATTGTTTTTGAATTTATTTAGGAGAAAATAGCCTATCTCTCCATGTCCCTTTTGACTTATGCCTTATGCCAACTGACCAAATTCATGTTTGACTTCCATATGCCTAATCTATGCTAAAGTGTTCCAATTTTGTTATACTAAAATCTCACCTTTGTTTAAAGTCTAGATTTTGACACTATATTTCATCAAAAGTCTTGGAACATGCCTTATTTGAGACTATATTTTGATGCCATGTTTGGCTGAAAGACCTACCAACTTTTATTTTCCTAGATTAGACCTATTTAGAACACTTTGTGCCTAGATTTTGACATGTTGGTTTTTATTTAGCCACTTGACCTCTTATGTTTGAGACATTTGACATTAGAATATTTTATACCAAGTTTTATCATAGACCATTTTGGAGATACAATTCCCATATACCAAGTTAGACCAAGTTCAAACCTTTTGTCCTTTGGAAATCATTTTTAGTGTTTATATAACTCTAAGCCTTTTTTTCAAAATGTTTACCATGGATGTGGATATGTCTCATTACACTTATGGTGTAAATAAGTACAATCCAAGTTATGATAGAATAGTTGAAAATATTAATCATGACCTCTATGGTGAAGAAGTGGTTTATGAGACACATTATTATCCTCCTTGTAATCCTCAATTAGAGGAGTAAAGTAAAGATTCTCAAGCTCAATGTTCAGTGGTACTTTTTTTTGTCTAGTCAACATATGATGTTTTCCATCTCAATGATCATGGTATCTAATCCCCCACATATATTTTTAACCCTCCTTTCTATTGCCCAAGTAACCAAGCTCTACCACATCTAAGGAATATCTTCTCCATTTCCAGACCTCATCTTTTAGCTTGTGTGATCAATCAAGCTCTATAATTTCCTACCATCTCTATTCCAAGACATCATCCTTTAGTTTGTGTGAGTAATAAAGATATAGAATGCCCTATCATTACCATTCTCAGACCCTATCCTTTGGCTTATGTGAGAAACTAGGCTCCAAAATGCCCTACCATCTCTATTCCAAGACCTCATCCTTTGGCTTGTGTGAGCAATCAAGATCCAAAGTTCCCTACAATTTTTATTCTAGGACCTCATCCTTTGGCTTGTGTGAGAAACCAAGCTCTACAATGCCCTACCATTTTTATACTATGACCTCATCTTTTGGCTTGTGTGAGAAACCAAGCTCTAGAATGCCCAATCATATCTATTCTAGGACATCATCTTTTGGTGTATGCAAGTAATAAAGATACACAATGCCCTATAATCTCTATTATAGGACCTCATCCTTTAGATTATGTAATTAATCAAGATCCATGATTGCCTACCATTACCATTTTAGGATCTCATCCTTTATCTTGTCTGAGAAACCAAGATCCATAATGCCCTATCATTTTTAATCCAAGACCTCATCCTTTTGATTATGAGATCAACCAAGATCCACTATGCTCTCTCATTATCCAACCACCTAAAATTATTCATCCATTACCAATAGTTACCCACTTTAAAAAACTCCTACCAATTATCTAGCCCCAATTGAGTCAATCAGTACCTCAATTGAGCAAATCATTCATGGTCTGATATATATTCAAGACTAGTATTTTAAAACTAATTGTAAACCAAGGTCATGAAAACTAACCAATCAATGATGTTTTTATTAAACCAACCATTTATGATGAGTGAACCTATGATGAATCACCTCTTTATATTATACCTATTATTGAGGAGTCTCACTATGACAATCTAATCTTTGTTGAGTTGAATCTTAATGATTATGATCACCTTTGGACAAATAATTACCTCAACCATATGCTTATTTTAAAATAGCATCCCTCTAACAAGATAGTCTCTATGGAGTTGTATCTTAACCTTTTTCCACTCATTAAGGAGTATCATTTTGACAAACTAGTCTATGGAGCCCATTATTCCATCATATGTCATTACTTATCCAAAACCAAACATTCAATAAGACATCATTGTAGCAATATCCACACCGAATGAAGAATCAAAATTAGACTCAAGTTTTATTCTTGAACCAAAATTATATTTAGCATTAAAATTTAAATTTACATCCATCTTAAAATCATATTCAAATTTCTTTGAGTTAGACACAACTTTAGAATCATAATACATTTTTGGTTGTTACAACATTAGTTAAGCATTCCTTGAAGATAAATTTGAATATATTTGTGATATTTCCACAATTTTTTAGGATGATTAATTCAACTTCAACATAGGTTTTCCTAGTATATTCTATGATGATTGTGTTATCTTTTTCCATTCCATTACCATTCCAAATGCCATTACCACCAACCAACATAGTAATTATATTGATACCCCATCTCCCACAAGTGTTAATTAGGATTGATAAAATCACACCTCATTAAATTTCATCCATGGAGACATATCAATTAAACAACACTAGGGAGGCCAAGTCCAAATTCATGTAGAAGAAGAATAATCTCCTAGTGAAATATTTTTTGAGGTGCTAGGGGAAAATCAAAGTTTAAACTCTACATCTTCTAGTGAAACCTTTTCAGAGGTGATAGAAGACAATAAAATTCAAAATTCAACATTCCTTATTGAAACCTTCTTAGAGGTGTTATGAGACAATCAAGACAACTTCATTGGTGGAAACATCTTTGAGGAACCAATAACGAAGTATACCATTTTTTCACTACATGATGATGACATTATCAAAGATCAAATAAATACAACTTCAAATCTATAGTCTAATTAGATGGTAGCTACTGTCAAGAGCAAATAATAGAAAAATATGGTCATCCTATCAAAACCATATTCAAAAATATTTGGCCCTACCATAGCCAAAGTTATGTTCAATCCATAATCAAAAAAATTATGTGTGACTCAAAAACCCAATCTTCATTTATTTCCCATCCATTATACATTCCATTATCATCCACCTTTATATTTCCAAACTAGACCTATCATCCACTATTTATCCATATATACCATCCTCTGCCACACTTTATTTTACATAGGATACAAAGATACTGTGTGTTGATGCTTGAAAGAAACTTAATCAACAACCAATGAAGATCATAATAACATTATTATCATCTAATTATATAGCTAGTTCTTGGTAAATAATGTTGATGAGAATTTTAACCACAACAATATCATAGTAAGGTATCCTCTAAAATTTTAAGATCTTAATGGAGGTGAACTCCTCTCTAGGGCATGAGTTGTAGGTATGCGGTCTTAACAACCAGTTAGTGGGATAACAAGTAGAGTATGCAGGTTGTTGACAAGATTTTTAGATGGAGGGCTGGGCTCTAAAAAATTAAGTAAAAATATATATGATTTGGATCAATGGTTACTAATCTAGAGTATGTAGGTCTAAAAATAAACTCAAAAATGAGGGAAGGGTAAGGCCTAAAATAAAGGTTTTGTGGTCTTCAGGAATCACTTCCCTAGCTAGTTTCTAAGTGGATGAGTGATTTCAAAATATATGCCTATTGTTAGTAGCTATTGCACACACATAGTAAGACATGGCTAAGAATTATAGTGTAATATTAATATAGGAAACTCACAAACCTCAATCAAATGTTGCTCCTTTTATGGTACCTATTGTACAATCTTAATTAGGAGATTATGGCTTGGCTTAGTCAAGTATCTGAGGTAAATTTTACACACAAAAAAACTATATTAAAAAAACAATTTTATACACATATTAACATGAATCAATCAACTTAATTATGAATAATCAATGTAATTTACTCATTTTCCAATAGTTATTGCACATCTAAGACTAACATATCAATCAAGAAAATCAAGAACCCATTTTCAACTTTTTCACACAAAGGATTATTGAATCATACAACCAAAGAAATAAAACCTAATTACATAAATAATGGAAATAAAATATAAAAACACATGAGTGGATAACTAAAATTTCTTTGCTCCTGTATATTAAAAATTCTCTGACCAATCCAGACTATGGATTATAATTGTTTAAATAGACTTGGGGAAGGGGTCACCTCATCCTCTAATTTTATGAAAAATACATTAAATTCCATAGTTAGAAGTTGAATTATTGTTGCAATCGAAACCTATAGAGTTTATATTAATGTGTTAATAGTCTAAGTTATCCTTTACAGAAACCATGGAACATGTACATGTGTACCAAAAATGAATTGAACAACTTTACAATATATTTTGAAATTATAAGAAAACTTCACATATATAAAATATATATATATATATATACTTCCATAAAATGTTCATGAAATAAATCTTAGCCTTTCAAGGATGTGTTGACATATAAATGGATGCATGAAATTTATTTAACATATTGGTTGTGTTTGTTGACATGGAAACTATTGTGGCTGATATGAAACTAGAAGTAACAACTTGAGACTACTAATTTTCACCTCTATCTCCTACTATCACTTATAGAAAACATCATGTTGATACCAACTGATCTCAAAGTTCAAAAGAGGTGTTTTATGTACTCTATTAACTTGGTCCAATAGCTTTTCATGATCTATTTTTGTCACTTAGAAGTTGATCTTGAAGATCTCAAATTTAGTGACCTTCTTTCTAGTGAAGTTTAGTTGGGTCTCTATGTCCTCCAATAGAAACTACTACAGACTTTACTTGAAATTATTTTAGGCTTCCTAAATGAGTTGATCAAAGTTAATTTTTTTGATCAACTTTCTTATAGTGTCTTTTACCTTGGATAATTTTAAATCATTTAGAATTTAAAAGACAAGGGTCTTATGTTTTTGATACTTAGGGAGCCAAGCCCTAGTAGCTGTCAACCACTACCTAGCTTCTTCCATCTTGATCACCACTAGTTTGAGGTAATTAGATGCCTCTAGTGGTGTCATGATATCTAAGTGGATATAAGACTTATTGCTTGTATGAGAAAACAAAATTTTCATTTTTTATTGTTGTGAACCTTAAAAGAATTAAATAAATCATTAGTTTTGATGACATGTGGGGTGAATTTAGCCTACATGAAATTTAATTCTTCTAAAGAACTATAACATTTTCAAGCTACCTCTTGAACCTTGGATTCAATGCTAGTTGGTATGTGCACAATCTTCTATTATTATTTCAATTGCTCCAACTCATCCTTTAGATGTTATTTGGCCATATTTGTGCCCTATGGATTTCCACCATAACATCCTTTTATGCCTCGATAAGATAACTAAAATATTCATTATATTGGGATAACCCCAATTGCCTATTATATATCTTGGTGAGGGAGAATAACTCTTCCCTTTCCTCAAAAATCAATTTCTTTCCAGTATAATATTCTAGTTTCCTCTTCTTTACCCTCTAAATGCTTCAAGATGGTTTGTCAAATAAAGTTGTAATAGAGGAGAGATTAGTGATTTTGAAGTTAGGAATTTGTGAAGTATTGGACCTTAAATCTATAGCCCATGGAGGAATTGTAACTTTACTACTGTCTATCTCCTTTGAGGTTATGACCACAACTTCTTCTTCAACATCCTTAGCTATCTATTGCTTCTTGGTTATTTTGACAATGGTTTCAAGCAAGGAAGGCCATATAATATTAGACTAATCTAATCCTCCAAAATAGGGGAGTGGATATACTATGATCATTTGAGTCTTTACCTTTTTACCCTTTCCTAAACTAGTAATAATGGTTTCTTATGATAGAGTAGTGGATGGCATTGGGAGTGTGATTTAGGTATATTAGACATGGAATTGAGTTGTGGAAATGGATATTTACACCTTCCTATATGAATTTTTCATTTTTAATGATCTAACAATGGTTGTGATAGAGGTAATACTAGAAGTATCCATGATTGAAGTGGATGTCATGGGGGTGGAAAATGGATTAGTAGTGGTGGTAGATCGATCAACAGTGAAAGTATCCTTCTCAACCTTTTGGGTGACTAAGGTGAAATGCAAGAAAGAGTAAGTGGTGAATGGAAAATTAGAGGTGGAAGTGGAAAATTCCACCATCAAAGTTTTCAAAATAGATGATATTAACAAAAAACCTAAAATGGTAACAAAATAAGAGAGTAGGGAAGTGGTCTCAAAAACCTAAGTACCTATGGTATCCTTCACAGATGGTGTTTTCCATTTATCATATTCAAGGTTAAAAGCCTTAGCTTTTTCTAACTCTACTTATCCATTATAATATTCTTATTCCTCTACTTATTTTACTTGTTGGGGTACTATAGGGAAACTTTGAGGTTGCTCTATTGTTGGACTACCTATGTGGATCTTAGGCTTCCACTTGTACAAAATCATAATCTTTCACTATGAGGAGGAGACTTGATGGACTAAGGAGTTTTATTCTTCTATGGGTACCCCTAGAGGTGTAAAATATTATTTTTGGGAAGTAGTTGTAGGCATCTAAATTATACTAGTAGTTGGTTGTTCTTTTCCTTGCTCTTCCTCATCAGAGGAATATAGATTGATAAGAGCTCCTGGAGCTCCCATAGGGTCATGTTTAGTCACTCCTAGTTCATTTTTAACAACATTTATCTTGAAATGGATTCCCTATGATGGTTATCCATACTCCTTTGATTTCTCTATGGATTAGCCCTTCTAAAAGTCTAAGTGCATCCATTCATCCACCCTACATATAGTGGCATTCTACCATCTAATTCCATGAAATAGATGGAAGATTATTATTGGATCACCCTCTAGTGATCCTCCTTCAAAATATAAACCCTTACTCTTTCAAAGACCTCTTCATTATTTTTTACATTCATGAACAAAACTTCATAATCATGATGCTCATGTTGGTAAGGGATGTTAAGGCCTTATATGTGATTTTGGATGGATCTATAAGGGTACCAATCCCTATGTGGTACTATGGGGAAATGATAAATTTTACTTTTTCCACCCACATATTTTAATTACTTACTCATTATATACACCATTCTTCTAATAAACATGTGGTGGCCAAAGAATGCGCTCTTATTTGGCTTAGTCATGTCATCCTCTATGCTCCAACATAATTGGAATGCAATTTATTACTTAGAAAATTTGTTAGTTATGTAATTTATAAGGCATAAGAGATGAACCTTTTATCCCTATATCATAATAATGTATTTTAGATATAAGAATAATCATTCCTTATAGATAGTGTCTTCAAAATGCTTATTCTAACCTAGGGCATTGGAAAACCATGTATATCTTTCCAAATTTGAGGATAAACATCCTCATTAATACTCACCATATTCTTATTATAAGCATAGATGTGCATAAACTAAAAATGATCACAAATTTATTTTTTGATATAGTTGGTGGCCACGCTCCATAGCTCTCTAAGTAGTTTGTATATTATTCCTATGATGTAATCCAATAGATACAACATCATATAAAAATGGCCCACCAAAGTTGGCCCCTTATCCTTGTGAATAAATTTTTCTCTTAGATGGAAACTATTAATCTCCCGTAAAGTAAATGTGTCATCACTAGTTATCATCATGTGTAATAATAGTACCAAGTCCAAATTGAGTAAATAGATACTAGTCATACCATAAAGTCTGTTGAATAGTACCATGAAAATACATACTCGCATCCTTAACTTGCTAATAGGAATAGGATTCTTAGGATTCTTACCTTTGAATGTAGTGGTTTTACTATGGAGGAGCCATGAATATAACACCTTTTTCATAGTATTATCTTAATTCCAGCAAACTAATTTGTGTTTGTTGAAATAAGCATATGGTGTTGATAATGATAAATACCTTTGAAAATCCACTCTTTTGGTGCATGTTATTATTGTCAGGTTTCCAATATGATGCATGAAATCATCTTGTGTGACTTTTAATTCAAAATACAAGTCTCAATGAAGGTCAATGCATTGCATCACCTTGGTTTGGGTAGTAATTAAATGCAATCCTTCAATTACTAGCAAATCTTTAATGAATAGTCACTTTGAAGGAGAAACATTAGCATCCAGTGAAAATATGTCAATAGAATTACCAACATCCCATAATTATAAATAATTTTCATTCCTATTGTCAAAAATGGAGACATTAAATATAGTGTCCATAGATTTTGGAGTCCTTAATTAAGTATGTTGATGGCATAATTGCTATTATGAATGTATTTGATGAAGATGCCATTTTTATTTATGTGTAATTGGAGGTGCTTATAATTTTCTACATATTCTCTATGAATAATTCTCCCTTAGATAGATTCTATTTTTACTCATAATACTATCATTGGTAGTTAGGGATTTTCTCAGGAAAGATAGCAGTCGAATTTGAGTGAAAGTTCATTTATGAGAAATGAAGAATCTAATGGGTAAATGCCATGTATATAGATTTAGGACTTAATTCTAGTTCATATTTTATAAATTTCCAACATTCACTTATTTTTTAGTTTTTGCATAGTTAAAATATTTCATTAGTTTTAATTAGTGAGAAGATATAGCAAATATTAGGAAGTATTTTGGATTTTGTAGGCTAAGTATAGCAAATTTTGAGCATTCAGGAGTCAGAATTGGGATTTGTGTTGGGACCTATCTTTACAAAAGACCTAAACAAAAATTATAAAGACCTAATTTTGTTAAACAAAATGTCTAAACAAAATGCCTAAAGTATACCATAAAGCTTTATAATCCATCAGATAAAATTGCCAATGCAAAACACTTGAAGACCCAAAAGTCCATTAGACAAAGTGTTCAAACAAAAAGTTTTAAGATCTAATTTTTATTAAAGATAAGTTATTTTGATATATTTATTTTAGAAAAAATGTTTGATGTGAAAACCCCAAAGACATAATTCCACCAGAAAAAGTATCTAGAAAAAAGTCTAAAAACCCAATTCCAGTCAGAACAAAAGTTCTAGAGACCCAAAAATATTACTGGATAAATCTTGAATGAACAAATGCCAATTAAAAAAATGTTGAAGAAACTCCTAAACAAAAAACTTGAAATAAATGACCCAAAAACCAAATCTATAGGACAAAATGTCTAAAGAAAAAATGTAAATTAAAGGCTCGATGAATAAATCTTTGAATGAACTTATATAAATAAATTAAGTCCCCAAAACTTTGCATAGTTCAAAACTCTTGAAAAGGTATTAATATAGTTAGTCTATGAAATATGCAATAACATGCTATATTTTTCTAAGTATGAATATTAAGGATCAACCTGCTCAAGAATTTACATAAACATATAGAAGAAGTCTCAAAAAATAAGGCTAGAATCTAAAAAAATGTGTCCCCTTTTCTTATATAAGAAAATGGGGCTGTTTGGTACAACAAATGGGGACTTATAGGGGTAATACTCCTAAGTATTCAACAACCTATAACTTTGGTTAGTAATCTAAAATCAAACATGAACTATGCCATAGAAAAAAATTAAAATAGAAAATATGAAAGAGACTGCTAAGAAGATTCACATAACATACTTGCCTTCTTATCCTTAGATCTATGTGTACTAAAAGTGAATTTCATTTAACCCTTATTGTGATGAGTTTTTCAAAGGCTTGATGAAGTTGTATGTTTCATTCTTATTTATTTTAAATATTCTTTAGGTAGGCATCCAAGCTTTAATAGATATACCTTGGTTTCCCTCTCTTCCCCTTCCATTATTTTATTAATCATGATGTGTGGTACATTAACCTTATTTCATCATGGAAGCTTTTTAGTTTTATTTATTATTCTCTTGGCTTGATTTATCTTTTTAACTCATTGGTTATTCTTTTATTTTCTTTTTCTTTTATTTGAATGGAAAGAGGAGAGATGGAACCCTAGTGATTTGGTATGGTTGCTAAATAGATCATTACCTAAACATCCCTTTTGACTACATTTATACCAAGAATTATAAGTTATAACAAGAATTTAATATAATAAGTGTGTTTCATCTAATGGAATAAGTAAAACTTTCTAAATTTATATGAATTACTTTGAAAAAAATTTACACATACCTGGTAAAGGTATTCAATTGTGACACAATCCATAATGTTTCATGATTACCTACCTTCATCCTAAAGACTCTAAACACAAAAATATACCCAATTTGTGAACAAGTCCCAAGTTGTAAGTATTTTTTTCATTTTCTCCTTTTTTCTACAAGACTATTTAAGCATAAGATAAGGGCTCAGTTGGTTTGAATTTTATCTTGGTTACATCATAATAATCATAATTTATATTACCATATGAAGCAACAACTAATCGAGAAAGCAATAAATCTATTCTAGTAAAATAGGAAATTAATTTAAGTAGGAAATATAACCTAATAAAGTAGGAAATCTCAACTAAGAAAGAAAGAAATATAACCTAATCCTACCTCTACCATGCATTTTCATCATTTGGTGATACCTTCAAATGGTACAACCATGAATTAATGCTTCAAAAAAGCTCCACTGAATGGGTATGTGAGTTTATTTCCTTGGATGTCCTTTATATGGAATGTATCATTGCCCAAGATATCTAAAATATGATATGGTTCAATCCATAGTGGGGTAAATTTTTCATGTGGTCCTTTATTTTCATGGTACTTATTATAAAGAATCACTAGATCTAAGCTCCTAAATGCTTTGAACTTTACTCTCTTATCAAACCATATCTTAACTATGTCTTAATGCTTGTTGAAGGTAAATAAGGATTCAGTCCTTGAATATTCCATTTATATTATGTCCAGTAATCAAGACTCTACTTTATCAATTGGTTCCATGTAATTGTATATGAATTGATAAATCAATAGTTTCAACATGATTGCGAATACTAGCCTACATATATACACCACTAGATAGAGTCAAGGTTTAACAGCTTGCTTGTATCTTGTTTGGTCTTCCTAAAGATCATACTTTAATATATTATTCTAGTCCCTAAGATTATTCCTAGATAATTTATTAATTACATGTATCATGTTCTTATTCATTAATACTACTAGTCCATTTACCTGAGGGTAATGGTTAAAAGATGACTTGATAGTGATCTGGTTGTCATGTGCCCACTTAGTGAATTTAGTAGATGTGAATGCTAGTATATTATCACAAAATAGAGAAATGAGGGTGCCAAATATATTTATGATGTGCTCCTCCAAGAATAAAAACACATCATGTGCTTTTTAATTCTTTGTGGATATGGCCTCAATCCACCTAGTATAATAGTCTATAGTGGTGAGTACAAATTTATGTCCTGTTGAAGAATTTGGGTTAATGACACCAATGAATTTTAAACCCCATTAAGAAAATGACCTTCATTCAACAATAGGTTGTAAGGTAATTATTGCATGTACTTCCCTCTTAGCTGAAGCTTGGCATTCATGGCATGTTCTCATTTGAGCATGAGCACATTTTAAAACTATTGGCCAGTAGTATCCCATTCTTAAGATCTTATGGGTGGTGGTATTCCCATAAGGATGAACACTACCTATATTCTTATGATTTTTTTTCAAAATATATTTAGCTTCCTCTATTGATACACACTTGAGAGATTTGCCTTCATTGTTTCTTTTATAGATAACCCCTTTCTTGATCATATAATGAGAAGATTTGAGTCTCAAAGCTCTCTTTCACTCTCTATTGAATTATAGGGAACAAGTACCTATAAGCAAATATTTTATTATACCAGTATACCATTCTCCTTTAGATACCTAAGATTTACATACTTCTTTAATAGTAATAGGCAGATTAGGTTCAGTCATGAGTTAAATGTTGTTGTGACCTTGAATGATTTTTCCAAGTTTAATTTCTATGTCAAATTCATGTAGTTTTTCCATCGATTTTCCTCTGCATTCTCCCAATTCATTTTTTGATAAGGTGAACATGACATCAGGATCAGGAATGATGGAAATAGTCTTATTCCTTAATATATAGTGTCAAAAATTTTTCACTACTTTGACAAGATAAAAAATTTGTTTATCAATCATGGAGTATTTGAGTTTTGCATCTTTAAGATTTGTGCTCATAAACACAATTGGATGCATAGTCTCATATTTATTTTGTATTATAACAATAATAATTGTATGTTCTGAACCAAATGAGTATAAATAGAAATCTTTAATGAAATTTAGACTAACTAGCATTGGGGCCTGAGATATTGCATCTTTAATGTCTTGAAAATACTTATAAGTCTTTGTTGTCCATTTTATTTTGGCATCCTACTTGAGCATTACATTTAGGGGTCTAAAAATCTCTACAAATCTTGAGATGAAATTCATTACAAATCTAATCTTCCCAAACAATTATTTGAACTCCTTAATGTTTGGTGGTGTGATCTTGGAAATTACCTAGATTCTATCTAGATCAATGATGATACCCATTTTGGGATGGTGTGTCCTAAGATCTTGCCTTTAGTCACACAAAATATACTCTTCTTTGGGATTTTTGAGATTCAAAATCTTCTGTATCTCTTGCAGATTGACTAGAGGTGGCCTACATGGTCATTTGTATCCTTTAAAAACATAGAAAGATCATCTATATAGATGATTATGCACTCACTTATTAATCCTTTGAATGCATGATCCATGGAATGTTGAAATATGGATCCAACATGTATTAGGCCAAATGTAATCCTCTTATAAATATAAGCTACACTTTTTTTAGTAAATGCAATATTCATCCTATCCTCTAATTATATCAGTACTTGATTATAGCCTAAAAATCCATCCAAAAAGGACATCATTTCATACCCACTTATTGTCCATATCACCTCATCTAAAGAAGGTAGGGGATAATTGTCATTTTCAAAAGATTTGTTCAAGTTCCTATAATCAACACATAATTTAATTTCACCATTTGTTTTTTAGATCGGGACCAAGTTGACCACCTAGGTAGAATGTATGATTGGGAAGACTATTCTTACAATTAGTAACTTTTCCACTTCTTTTTGAATGAGAGGATCTAAGATAGGATTCACTAGTATTTATCTCTATTTTAATGCATTATGGTCTAATTTTAGATGAACTATATGAGTGATGACCTAAGGGTCATAAACCTTCAAATCTTCATAAGTTTAAGCAATGACATCTCTATATCAAGTGATTAAATCCTCCACTCATTATATATCCTTATTGGTACAATTGATGCTAATGTAGCATAGCATGGGCTATGTTCATCTCCTATATTATCCCTTTCAAAGTTATATTTTTTACCTTCAGTTTCCTAAACTATTGATCTTTAGGATCTTTGTCAAATGGTCTTTTTAAGGAGACAAACCTAGTTGGAATATGATTATTTCTTAGATGAATAATACCTTCCTTATCTAACTTCTCTTCATGGAGGTGATTAACTTCCTTAAAATCTATGTTTTTGGACTCAAACTCCCTAAATTTGTTATAAACTAGATGATATGATGATCATAATGTGTTGAAATTTTATATATTATCAATAGTAGAGGGACAACACACAAGTTTAATATAGAATCTCTTTACCTTGTATTATTGGAGAGGCTCCAAATTAGAAAAAATAATAGTTATTGAATTTGTAGCTTTATTTTTCTCTCTAGGAATGGATATTATTTTGAAATATTCAAATATCTCAATAAGGTCCCATGCTCTATGTTTATACCTTCTCAAATAAGATAGCTTGGACTGATATTTGTTTTTGGCCTAGTTAACTACCAACTCTAAATCACCAAATACTATAACTTTCTTTACATTATTATTTAGTGTAAATTTTAATCCCTAAATTAATGTTTTATACTTAACCTTATTATCAGTGCATGGGAATTACAATATATATGCTACCAAGAACTTTTTTCCCTATGGATCAATCAATTTAATTCCAACACCTAATCCTTAGTGAGATCTAGAACCATCAAAGTGTAAAGTTCATATCTAATTAGAACTCTTTAGACTCTAGCTCTTGTACTTGATTCTATGTAGTGAAAGTGTAAATACTAAAGCTAGGATATTTATAATTTACCTCCTCATTCTTGACATTATATTTTGTAATAGTATATTTTATCCTTAATTCCATGTTGATCTAGATTTTATTTGTAATAACTATCCATTGTAGATAAATATGAGAGAATTATATATATAAATATATCCATTAAGTATTTTGGATGAGTCCCTACTCAGTAACAATCTATATCCTTCGGGTATGTCCACTATAAGGATATAAATGGTCATATAGACTGATGGTTTAAATTTTACTTGAATATGTACATTCATCAATTCTATAATTAATGGTATCACTATTTTATCTAATTTTTAAACCATTATATTTGAAGGGCTTGGAGTTAGACCAAGATTTTGACATATGGAAGTAGGCATAATAGTTTTTGAGGCTCTAGGATCAACTAAATAGTTATGAATATTATTACCAAATGATCTAATAGTCAAAAAAGGGTATAAATGATAGATTGATTTTATAGATGATGTTCCTATCAATAGATTTTGATTTATCTATAAATTCTATGTTTTTTTCCATAGGGGTCTTCCCAATAATAGACTTCCATAGTAGCTCCTTATGTTCAGTGATCTAAGCTAACTCATGAATATTATATTTTATTTTTTCTTCATGTTTTTAACAATGTTGTATCTTCCTTTGCTTGATTCTTCCTTGTTATGAGATTGATCATTCCCTCTTGGGGGATGTGGACTATTTTCAGATTTGAGATTGGGTGGAATGGATATGATATTTATAGAAATAGACATTGTGAATCACTACTTATTCTTTAGATTCCACCGACCTTTATGGAACTTCTAGAAAACATGAACCTCATCAGTGTTATCCTCTAGTATGTTATCATCTTCACTTGGAAAGAGAAACTTGTGAGTCTTAAAGAACATGAAAGTTATTGAAGAGCTAGGATCTTGGTTCACTTTTGGTGGATTATGTATTTGGTCCTATCTTATTACTCTTTAAAATATTTCACAAAACTCAGCACAATCAAACTCACCATTTTGAGAAGTATTATGGATTCTATACCAATTAGGTAGAGATATTTTTTACATGTTGATCTCTAGAAGTTTTCTAGGATACTCCATGTTGTTTATAGTCCTATTGAATGGTCTATTTTATCTTTGGAATCCATAATTTTTATTACCACTTGGGCAATTAACATTACCCATATTTCTTTACATGCTTAGGAAGTCATTACTCAACTTTTGAATGATATTTTGAATAGAATCAATGATCTAGGGGCATCTTCATGGTCTCAAAATTTTGGTTGTCACAACTTATACATGTCAATTAGAATGTTTTTTCTTAGTTAGAAGTATTAGAGTTAATTATAATTTAAATTATGCTTCAAAAGGGTTTTTTTTACCACTTTGTAAGTTTGAAAATTCGAATGTTGCAAGTGTTCTTGGAAGCTTTTTTGGTGTATGTCAATAAGTGTCTTGTTGTCCAATGTTTTTGTAGGTTCCTAAAGGAGTCTAGGTGAGTTTAATAAAGTGATCTACATTCAAATTAAAACCAAGAAATGAGAATGTAATTCCCACATGGGAGTTAATTATCTTAGAAGGTAGTTATCAAGGTAGTCCTCATGTATAAAACAAGTTTTTGGATTGAAATTGAGGTTACTCTCAATGAATAGAAAGTGGTAGGAAGTTAAGAATTAGTTATATGACTTATAAGAGGTATAGGTACAAATGGGAATAAAGAGAGAGTGAAAAAACAATAAAAAAAATTGTACCCTATAATTGATGATAGTTAAGATCTTGTGAATATACAAAAGATCAATAAAAATTGAATATTAAAGTAAATTTATATATCTGTACATTTATATTATTATTATTAAAGTGAATATACCTTATTATTACCTTAGACATTTGCACACATGAGACAAGATCACTGGTATTCAAACCCCTGTTTAAAGTTTACACAATGGGAGTAAAAAACCAAAAACATTTGAGAAAGTCATGGTATTGGGTGGAAATAAGCATTGTCATGCAAGGAGACTATTTTGGAAAGATGTCTTAGAGGAATACAAACCCTAAAAACTGACTAAAATAATTTTAAACCTAATAAAACCATTAAAAACGAATTTGAAATCCTCTCAGGTGTTCACTGTGTGCTAACAACCTTTATCTAGTGTTTAGGGAAAAAGCTTGACATTACCAATGTTTAAATCACTAGAAAACATTAAAAAATTATTTAAAGGATGTTTATTAGGTAAGTGAAGATATTTTTTCATTTTTAATTTATACCCATATCGATAAGTACATATATAGAAGCCTTATGTATAAAAAGGGCACACATTGACATATTAGGCCTAACTAGGAAGCAAGAAGGACCTAGAAAGGATGTCAATAAGTGGGGTTAGGGCATGATATTTCATGAAAAAATAAAACGTGATAAAGGATCTTATAAAAAGTATTTAGTTTTATAGACTCCACTATACTATTCCATAGATGGAGAATTAGAGCCAAAAAGGGATAATAGAAAATGTAACCAAGCTCTAACAAAATAAGAGAGGTGGCATAGTTGTGAAAAATAATATTTTAAGTGGATATGAAGCCTATGAGTATTCAAAGGAAATGGATAATGATTTGAGATAGTATATAATAGTAAGGATAAGATAGGGTATGAGGATTTTATGAGTTGGATAAGATATGAAGCCAATGGGGAAAGATAAGTGATGTGACTATTTAAAAAGGAAAATATAGGTTGGGATCAATGAATGTAAATAATAGGTAAGATCAAGTATCAAATAGAGTATAGAGTTATTAAAATAGTAAAAATTATCAAGTAATGTATACACACAATATTTTTAACATTCTATCACATATTGATGCTTTTCATCTTGTAGGAACCCATTGAGACTCAAAATCTATGAGTGCATAAACTAAGGGGTGCACCGGGAAAGGAGTGTGTAGACCTTTGGTGATTTATATGATTTTTATCCCTTATTACCACATTATCACCAATATAAGCTAATCCCAAAACTATTTTATAATCTACTTCTCCTCCCTTGAGTATTCCTCTAGTCTCTTCCTCTTTTCATCCCTGCTTTCTTGTCTTAAACTCATTTTCGATAGTCGACTATACTAGGTCAATTGAGTTAACCCAATATAGTTTAGTGGTATTATTTACTTTCTTATCTTATTATATGGTCAACTTAGCTCAGATCTAGTGAATTGTCCCCAAAAATGCATTGGGTCAACTAGGTTGACTCTATATAGCTAATGTTCCCAAAGGTATTTAGGGAAAGATCTTACTATATATAGAAGATCATTTAGGTCATTATTCATATGTGAAATAAAGAGTTATTATTCACTCATGCTTCTTCAAAATATGCTCTTCCATCATTATACTTGAGGATACTTAGCTTACGTTTCATATTTGGAGAATATAGTCTTGTGGATAAGTCTTGGATGCTTTGGCCTTTCTTAGTGATCCTTACAAACCAAAACAACCTCTTCTAAATACCCTTTGGCCAAGGGAGAGATTTATTCTTGATAGGTTAACATTCAGGTAAGTATATTCTAACATTATTATCCTCTATTTTAATAGATATAAGTAGCATAAGTTTTAGATCTAATAATACTATCTTTCATATTTTATGTATGAAGGTGTTACTCATATTTACTTTAATTAAATTTCCATATACATGTTTTTTTTTAACCCCTACTTTATGCCACAAGCTTTGGTGTGTACTATATTGGTTTTAATTTCTTGGTATTACAATAGAATTAACTTTTTAAACCTTAGGACTCCATTAGAGTTTTTGTGTGATTATGCTAGACTGTAGGCTTTTGAACTCTTCCTAACATGATATGTTGTGACAAGGGAACCCCTAATTGGGTCTAGTCAATCCCCATATTGGTCATGCTCTCACCTAACAAGTGTATCCCCACTAAGAAGTGTTGGTATGATCTACCTTCTCTAAGCTAGGATTAATTTATAGATATGATGCATTTTCAATTGCATATATTTTGGTGAACTAGACGTGAAGCTAACCCTTTAAATATTTATTTAACTCTTGTTCATTCTTTTAGTCATTCTTTTGATCATCATTTTTATCATATATTTTCACACATTGGATCAATTTTATTGAACCAAATATTTATCTTTGTATGTAGGTTTCTAGGAATATGAAATTGGATCAACCCAATTGATGTAGTATAGGTTTCCATATTTTTAGACACCTAGTTCAGCCTACTAGGTTGACCCAATTGACCCCTTATAGTTTTAGCACTTTTCTACAGGTTCTTGTATAGCTTGATTGATCTTATCAACCTAGTTTGTAGGTTTTTCAAGCATTATATAAGGTTATTCATTAGCAATATTTATTAATTACATCTCTAATCCACTATGGTTTGTTTCTACTTATCTACTTAATTCTTTTTTTTATCTTTCCTTTCATAGTTTTCAGTATTTAAAACTAACCCTGTATAGTCAGCTAGATTGACCCTGTATACCTAGTTCCATGTCTTGTGTGCTATTTAAAATAATTAGATCGACACTACCAACCAAGTTCATTTTCATACCTTGATTATATAATATATTTTTGACCCTATAGACCCTATTATTTATTTTGTGCATATAGTGTCAACACTATACCTTGTTTCAAATTAGAATTAACCTCATATCTATTAGTAATTATCTCACACTTTCTTTTCATATTGCTTACATGATTAGAATAGATCACATAGCTTAAATAGGTGATTTTTTAATAATTTAATATCACTATTTATATTTTATGCACACATGACCAAATCACAAAAACATAAACAAGAACTTTAACATTTTGTGTACCCTAGGCCAACCTACTTAGATTTCATCACCAAGGGGGAAGCCTGATTGAATCTTTGGTCAAGTATAAAGTGTGGTTAATGTTATATTTTTGCTATGTACCTGACACTCTTATCATTTTAGTGTGTGAAGTAATGATGTAGGCCCAAATACCAAGCCTATATCATTACCAAAATAGCTCCTCTCAACCCAAAATACATGAAACCATCCTTACATTGCTATTTAGTACCTTACTTATAGACAACTTCCAATCACATTAAAAATAATTTATTAATAATATAATAAACATCTTAAGTTGACCAATTAGTTATCTCTTTAATTTTAATGTTTATTTCTTTCTCTTTTTTCAATTTTGTGTACAAAAGATTACATTAACCAGTGTTAGTGCAAGGTTTTATTTTGTGTGCCTTAATTGGATTGGCTAGTGTTAAACCAATTGATTTTTTACTTACTTTCAGATCTTAATTTATTATATTAGTTTAAAAAATTATACTTTATAAATTCATAACGTTTTATCATATTTATTTCTCCCTATATTTTGTATTGGGTCAACTCAGCTGACCATGTAGCTTTTTCAGCCCATGTTCATTGTACTAGATAGACCCAGTCAGCCCTATATAGTCTATAGCTCCTTTCTCATGTATTTCCTACCTCTATTCACTGTAATAGATCAACCTAGTTAACCCTATATAGTTTTTAGGTCTTCTTTTATATGATTTGTCAACCCTCTCAACCATGTACAATCTTATGCTTTCCCTGTTCATCATTCTAGTTCATTATCTTTTCAATTATGCATTATATTCATCTTTGTTCATTTAGAATGAAGTTTCCTATTAGAATATTATTGGATAGATTAAATCCATTTAAATACTATATGGTATGTTCATTTTTCCTCTCTTTTCCTTCCAAGATCACCATCACTCTTTGGGTACCTCTTCTCCTCCTTCATCTATGAATTGTAATATGGTACAAATAACACATCAACATGAATTTGATGGATCTAATACTTTCCTTATTGAGAAAGAAACTTCTCAAAATATTCAAACTAATTTGTGAGTGATTGATACAAGTTTACTTATCAATTCCACTAATAATCCATCTTCTTCCAATCCTATCCTTAATACTAATGTGGGAAATGTTCCTACAAACACTAACCCACCTCCTGATACAACCCAAATTTTAGCCTAAGTTATTCAACAAATGAGCATAATGCAAAATTCTAACACCAAGCAAATGATGTAATTTCAACAACATCTAATCAATGTGGTTAATCAACCTCTAACTATTCATTTTCAAGATAATCATAATTATGTTCCTCCACCTTCTAGAGATGCCTCAATTAAAATTATTCCTCAACCCATAATGAATAAAAAGATGCTTCAAACCATTCAAAATGAGTGTTTATCTCCCTTCATTGTTTTCATTGATATTTGTAACATATCTCCAACTATAAAATATGATGTGACTAAGGACCATGATTCATTTATTAAATCCTTTGGCAACTTTTACAAAGAGTAGATCAAAACTAATACATTCTCCAATATTAAACTCTTAGTAAAAAAATTTACCAGTGATGTATTAGAATGGTATAATCAACTTCCCCTAACATTATATTTGGAAACTTGAAGATTTGGTTAATCCTTTAGTTAAATATTTTCAACACAATGATATTCCTAAAAATTATCTTAGCCATTTCATCAATGCTAAGCAAACTCCCACTAAATAAACTCATTACTTTATCAAAATATGAAAATATTTACCTCATAAAGTTCATCATAACATGAATGATGATAATCCATTCAAAATCTTTATCATGACTTTAACTCCTACTCTCAAATATAAGGTTTGAAAATTTGATCCTCAAAACACTTAATGAATCTCTTGATCAAGCTAAGCATCAAGAATTTCTCATGAAGCAATTCAAACTTAATCCTAATCTAGTTAAAGGATCTTTCCAAACATATAATGTTGTTTGATAGTAATTTTTTACCAACCAAACAAGAAGCTATCAAAACTAATGTTACTTCACCTTCTCATACACCTCTTTCAATTAAGAAAATGAAATAATTTTTACTACCCTTGAAGCATTTAATTTATTCCAATGTTCCTCCTAAGTGGTATGATTCTAATTTATTCTACTGGTTCCATTCTGACATTAAACATTCTTATGAATCTTGTAGAGGGATAAATAAATTTGTTGTCTCTAGTATGCTTTGCAATTCATTTAATCATGAAGCTATGATCAATCTTCATCATCAAGAATACACTACTAATTCCCAAAAGTGACAAAATTATAAATATTCTACTTCTAATTACCAAAAATCTTCATCTAATAATCAATAAAATGTCAAGTATGTTTGTGTCATCGATGCCAATTATGATCAATATTATAATAATTCTCAATATATCAACACTTACATGGTCAATTATCATCATAAATCAGATCAAAAAGATCCCATTACCAAGCCTAAAAATCCATGTTTAGAAGAAAAACTTCTTAAAAATACTATACTACTAATGTTGATTCAAAATCACCTGAAGAACAACTTCTTATTTTTTATCCTCCAACCACATCTATACCTTTTTAAAATACTTTACATTCTAAACCTCATGTTATTTCTTCTAAATCTCATTGAAATTTTCTTTAAGAACTCAACTCTATGCCTTGCAACATTCCTCTTATGGAGTTGGTTCGCACTTCACCCTATCATGGTAAATTTCTTATTTAATAGCTTTACAAAATTGAAGATCCATCCTCCATCGATGAAGAAACAAATTCTATTTATTCTCAACCTACCAAAATCAATACTAATGAAATATTGTGTCCTTTTAAGCCTTCTATTGATTTTATTGAAGAGGATATGATTAATGATGAAATTATTTTTCATCTTGATAATCTACCACTCTATCAAAATAGCCATTAATACCACTCGTATATGAAAAGTCTTAGTAGATGAGGGATTTGTTATTAATGTGACATCCTTGTGGCTTATTCAACAACTTGGTTATAACAAGAATCATCTCAAGCAAACTCATCTTACTTGTCATGGTTTTTATAAGAAAAATCAAAATCCACGTGGTTGTATCTAGCTTCTATTAACCATAGGACCTAAGAATATTCAAATGAAGATTATGGTCTTTGATCTCCATTTATCTTACATTATCCTCCTTGGCAATCCATGGACACATTGAAGGAGAGCCATTCCTTCTTCTGGTAGTCAATGTATTAAATTATTACATAATGAAAAATGGTACAAACATGAAGCTGATTCAAATCCATGGAGTATCCAGCTTCCTAAACCTAAACCTCAATATCATATTCCTACAAAGCATAAGATTAACAATGCTCCTTTACCCAAATTCATGAAAATGAATCCTAATTTACAAGTTACTCTTATAGATTCTGATAATGATGAGCATAATAAATTGCAATACACTTGCAATACTACCAAGTTACCTCTATATATTTCATAATGGCTTCCTCCTCTCTTACCAAGTGAACATACCGTTCCTCTTATTTATGAGATTGACAACATTACCCATCCATGTAATGCTTAGGATCCTTCCTTACCAAAATATGGATTCACTTACAATGATTTCAGAGTGGCTAAATTATTTTGATATATTCTCATCATGTCTCCTCATACATTCAACAATATCAAGATTTCCCCTTCTAAAAATCCCCCTAATTCTCAAGCTTGTGTGATTTCTCCAACATATGATTACAACTATGTCATGTCCCAAGTTCAATCTAGTGACTTGGATGTCCAACATTACTAGAAAATTTTATCCCAAATTCATGATTTTAATCATAATGTGCATACCATTTATGTGGATCATACTTTAGATCTTGAGGGTCATATTCCCCCCATCAATCTTCCTCTTATTGATACTCCTTGGGTGGTACAACAAATTATGCCTTCTAAACCTCCAAAAATCTCTATATCTCTTTTACCACATATCAATATAGTCATTGCATCCAATTTTTTTCCCATCATCAAATCCACCAACACTCCAATCTCTTCTAATCCATCTACTTCTACTTCCAAATTTACACTTGATTCCAAGGCCACTGATGTTTGTCAAATACTTTCTAAGTATGATCACCATTACAATCCAATTCTATATCTTAAAGTAGATGTTGAGTATTATTATCCTCTTCTTACCTTGCCTAGTGATGAAGCTTTTTTTGAGTTACTTCATGCCTGGGAACCTCAACTTCATTGCTAGCATTGATCCTAAAACAAATCCAATTTCAGCCTTACCCAATGCACCATACCACTTTTAAGATGGTAATTCCATGATTATCGATGAAACCACTCACATAAAATATGGTACACCATCTTGTCCTTGATCAATTATAGTTTCTTGAGAGATTTCACCTACCAAACATGATAATTTTAGCTAATTCTTTAATAATTATCATGAGGCTTTTGCTTGGTTGTACAAGGACATGTCTAGCATTGACCCTAGAATTATGATGCATAACATCATTAATTATCCTAATGCCAAGCTTGTACATCAAAAATAATTAAATTTTCCCCTGAATTTTCAACCTTATGTCATAATGAAATCATCAAATTACTCAATGCTAATTTTTTTAAACCAATGGATTATTTTGAATGGGTTTCTAACATTATTCCCATTCAAAATAAATTCACTATTATTATTCACATTTGTATTGATTTATGTAATCTTAATCTTGCTTGTTTGAAGGAGAAATTACACTTATCTTTAATAGATGCCATCATTCATTCCATGGTTGGTTATGAAATGTTATCTCTTATGGATGGATTCTCAGGATATAATCAGATTCATATCACTCTCGAGGACCAACATAAAACTACTTTCACCATGGAATGGGTTACCTATTTCTATTTCAAAATTCCCTTTGGCCTCAAAAATTATGGAACCACTTACCAGCATGCAATGAATCACATCTTTCATTATCTCATCCATAAAAATTTTAAAACCTATGTGGATAATATTATTTATAAATCAAAACATTGTAAGAATCATCTTTTTGATCTTGCTATCATCTTTGAACATATCCTTAAATATGAAGTTAGACTTAATCATTACAAATGTGTTTTTGGAGTCAGATCTAGAAAAAAATTAGGATTCTTAGTCTCTCTGCATGTCATTGACATTGATCTAGCTGAAATTAGTGTTATCATCAACATGCCCATTACTCTTGCTATTCCTGACATTCATATTTATTTAGGAAAGCTTGGGAAAATTAGATGATTTGTCCCCAAAATGACATATCAAATTAACTCCTTTAATTCACTTCTCAAGAATATTAATACTTTATAATGGATGGATCTATGTCAAAAATCCTTTGATAACATGAAAGAGTCTTTACTTCACCCACCTACACTTCATCCTCTTTCTAATGATAAACCTTTGATTCTATATACTTTTTCCACACCTTCAGTTAGGGTAATGCTTTCCCAAATAGATGATACTATAAGAGAGTATGTTATCTCCTACATTATTAAAGGCCTCATCAATTATGAAACATGTTATACCAAAATTGATCATGATTGCCTCACCATCTATTTTATAGCTGAAACACTTTGTCACTACATGCTTTACCAAACTACTTATGTCACTATTCATTCTGACTCCCTTCATCATTTCTTCTATAGATCATTTCTTCTTGGAGATAAAATTTACAAATGGATGGTCTTACTTATGGAAATCAATCTTTGAATCATTACTCAAAAATTTGTTAAAGGGCAAGTCATAGCTGACCAACTTACTACAGTTCCCATTCTAGCTAGTTTTTCCCTTTAAGATGACCTTCTATATGACAATATCCTATAAATTGAAGGTCTTAATCAATCTCTATCTCTCAAATATTATTTTCATATCTTTAATGCTTATCTTGAAACCAATCAACTTCAAAAATCTTTTGCTCCCTTCGATACTACTAGACAAAAGGTAGTTATCAAGGATCTTTACAAAATTAATGTTGACTTGAATGAGGATACATAGACCCTCCACTTTGATGGTGATAAATGATTTTAAGGATCTAGGGTAGGTTTAATTTTCATGAGTTCTACTGGAAAAATCATTCCTTTAGTTTTTTTTACTTTTGATGTCACCAATAATATGGCTGAGTACAAAGCTCTTATCTTAGGCATGAGAGTTGCTCTTGATTTAGACATTTAATACCTCCATATATTAGGTGATTATCAACTTATTTTACATCAAGTTAGTGGTGATTAAAAATGTAAAAGTGATAACCTTATTACCTATCATAAAATTACAACTACTCTTGCTAAGGATTTTATCTCTTTCACTCTTGAGCCTATTCCTAGAAATCAAAATTCCATTGTTGATTTTCTTGCCTATTCAACCTCTCTATTTCATCCTCATCATGTCCTTTATGATCTTTATTTTATTATAAAAATAATAAAGTCTCCATATTCAAATCAACCATTGGATTATCTTATCTATCATATTGAGGTTGTTACCATTCAACAAATCCCTTAGTATAAAGAAATCATTGAATTATTAGAACACCAAACTTATCCTCCTAATTTAGATTCTCATGAAAAGACATGCATTCTTGAAAAAGCTTTCAAGTATGTATTTTGACATAAAATCCTTTATTTTCATAATGCTTAAATTACCTTACTCTTTAGTGTTATTGAATATGAGGTTTATCCTCTTCTTGAACAAGCACATGGGGGCATTTGTAGTGGTTAATATAATGAACACACTACAACATGCAAATGCTTAAGTATGGGTTACTTTTGGCCTAATCTTGAAAAGGATGAAATTAAATATGATAAAAAGTGTTTTATCAGATTTATGATGATCTTATCCATTAACCTCTTACCAAACAACAAACTATCAAATATCCTTGGCCATTTTCCACATGGGGATTAGATCTCATTGGTAAACTTCCTTGCTCCCAAGATGAGCATGTATTTATCATCAGTGCTACTAAATATTCTACCAAGTGGGTAGAAGTTATGCCCCTCATTAAGATCATAGGTCCTACCATTTACAAATTTATTCTTAACTAAATTATTTTTTACTTTGGATCTCCCCATACCATCATTTTGGACAATGGTGGTAATTTCAAAAATAAACATGGTAAAAAACTTTGAAACAAATTAAAGATCAATCACGAGTTTTCCATGCCTTGTCATGTGCAATGTAATGGCTAAGCTGAGGTCACCAATAAAATTCTCAAAAAAATGCTTAAAAATACAATTTTTGAAACCCACATGGATTGGCATATTCATCTTTAACCTAAACTTTGGGCCTATTAGAATAGCATATGAACTTCCACTAAGAAAACTCCATTTTCTCTAGTCTGTGGTTCAAAGTTAGTTCTTCCTTTAGAAGTTGAGATTCCCTCTCTTTATATATGTCTTCATGGTGTTATTATTGATGATAAATTACATGAAACTCATATTCATTCCCTTGATCTATTTAATGAACATTATCTTTCTACCTTACAACATATTCACCAGTACAAGGCTTGCACTACTAGACAACATAACAAACATGTCAAAATCCACGCTTGTAATGTTGGTGATCTTGTCCTTAAATTAGACCACCCCTGATAAATAAGTTAAATATACCCACAAATGGTGGGACCCATCTTTATTTAAAGACATTCTTGGTATAAGAACCTATCATCTTAATAGTAATGAAGGCCATGTTTTCAAAGAGCCAACCAATGATCAATTCCTTACAAATTACTTTTCCTAAACATTTCCTTATTATCATGTTTTATATCTCCATCTATTTAGTGATTTTTATAGGTTACTAGCATGGGTCTTTCCCTCTATAGTATTTCCCTCTTTTTTTCACAAACCTTTAGTCCTCTCTTTTGGTCTTTTGGTTTCTTGATGTACCATAGTCTTCTTTACCTTCTTGCATTTTCTCTTATTTTTTGTACCCCTTTGGTTTTTATTTTGTGATTTTATTTGTATGTTTGTGTGGATAGGACCCAACATTCCTCACAAAACCACCATATTTTAATTAGTTTTCCTATTTCTTTGTTGTTTCTTTCTAATTTTTTTGGTCATCCCTTGGGTTTTTATTTTGTGAGTTGCTTTTTAAGACTGTGGATAGGCCCTGATGTCCCTCACAAAACTACCATAGATTTTATTTATATTTTCCTTATTTTATGTAGTTACAATATAAGTTTATGGATAGGACCTGACCCTCCTCATAGAATTACCATATGTTCATCTTTTTACTTCTTGGTTCTCAACTTTAGCTTTTTCTACTTTTACTAGATGAAATCTACACAACAATATATATTAGCATGTTTTCCTCCATTTCTCTCTGTCTTATGATAAGGAATCATAGTTTACTATCATTATATCCTTTTTTCCCCTTTGTCACATTTTTATGATTTGAATAAATTCAAATTATTCTATGTCACTCCTCTTGATTTCCCCTTTCTTTCACTCCTCATTAGATAAAAAAGGTCAAAGTCAATATAGGACTTTTATTTCAAATATATTTATGAGACTCTTAGAACCCTTGCTATTTTAAGTTTCTTTCTCTTAGAAACAATTTCCCAAGTATTCAAATGAAATTCATCTTTATCACCCATGTTTGGTTTTCCAAATCTATATGGAGGAAGAATCTTCAAAAAGACATCAAGAAAGTTAAAATCCAAAGCATTTGAAATAGAAGGCAATGATATTTAAAAATAAAAATAAAAATCTCAAAAGTCAAATTCACACCAAAAAGATGTGATTACAAGCACATCTTCTATCTCTAATCAAAGATAAAACTCCATAGTTGGCCTCACATAGAGTTGAGGTTCTTTGGGGTCCCAAGGCTAGTAGATTAGAATAGGGGATTCTTAAAAACTCTATGGTTCTACCTAATTTATCATACAAGTTCCCAATCTTTACAGTAGATCGATAACTCTATAAGGGGTCCTGAAGAATGGGGAACACATTGTGGGGAGGTAGGTCCATTTTAATTTTCATGTATATCTACTTCATGGGATGATATATATTGTTCATTTGTTGACCCAAGACTTTTGTAACAATGACAAGTTCTTTAGAGTCCTTAAGGTTGAAAGTCCTCTTGTTTTGACAAACCTAATTTGAGTGTCTTGACATTGATAAAGAGTTATTATACCTTGGTTTTTACTTCATTATCCACTCCACCCATTTGATTTCCCCCCATGATAGAGAAATTGTGATTCCAAATATATTTTCCCTTTTTCTTTAATTCCCTCTTCATCTTTTAAAAACATGCTAGCACTACTTTGTTTCAATTTTATCTATCCTTAAAGTGAAATAACATGTTTGAGAAATTATGGATTATCTTTCTTTTACACCATGATTTTATATTTGTACACTTACTTTACTTTCCTTTTACCATTTGTCATTATTAAAATGTCTTGCTCTTATGGACACCTAAGTTTTTATACTTTTTCCATTATTGAGTGTGGTTGGCTTGTTAGTTCTCACTCATCAATGTTGTTTTAACTTTTATGCATCCTTTTTCCATTGTTGAGTGAGATGTGGATTGTTAATACTCAATCATCAATGTTGCTTTACTAGTTTGTTTTTATCTTTTACCATTCATTCATTTTATTACCATCCTATTTGACATGTATCCTTGGTTTGATTTGGTGAGTTTTCCTTTCTTATTTGAGATTTGATTGTTTGATTTTTTGGTCTTTAGTAACCTTGGATTTTTAGTTACCCAATTCTATCTTATTATTTGACTTGGTCATTTGGTCTAACATAGCACCTATCACTCTTGCTTTCAAAATTTCTCAAGTATGTCATGTCTTCATAGCACTATCTATCTTGGATTTTCTTACATTTGTTTATTTTTGATCTTTAATTTTGCATTCTTAGGTTTTTCAAAGTAGTCTTTGCACCCTAAAAAATAAAAACTCACAACAAATTAGACAACCATCCCACAATAAATGTAAGTCAAGGTATGCATTGCATTTACTTTTTAGTCATTTATGTTTTTAGATAAGTTTCCTTTTTAGTCATCTACTTTCAATTATTTTTTCTTTAAAATACTACAATTGATTTAAGAATAAGTGTTGTGTGCTACTATGTTGTTTCTAAAAGCACCATCCTTTATTTCACCCTAGTGACACATGATGAGTTTCAAGTGGGGCATATGTATACACAATATTTTAAACCTTTTATCACATACTAATGCTTTTCATCTTGTAGGAACCCATTGAGAGTTAATCTCTCTGAGTTCATGCCCTAATGGGTGCACTAGGAAATGGATGAGTAGACATTTGGTGCTTTGAATGATTGATGTCCCTTATTTCCACATTATCACCAATATAAGTAGATCTCAAAGCCATTCCCTAAGATACTACTCCTCCCTTAAGTATTCCTCCAATATTTTCCTTTTTCCATCCCTCCTTTTTTTTTATCTTAAACTCCTTTTAGACAATTAGTTAGACTGGGTTGACTGGGTTGACCTAGTATAGTTTATGGATATTCTTTAATTTCTTAGCTTGTTAGCCCTTTGGCTGACCTAGTTCAAATTTGGTGAATTATCCCAAAAGAAACACTAAGTAGATTAGGTCAACCCTGTATAGCTGACATTCACAAAATGATTTAGGGTAAGATCCACCTATATATACAAGATCATTTGGATGATTTTTCATATGTGTAATCAATATTTATTATACACTCATGCTTTTTCACAATCTTCTCTTCCACCTTTCTACTTGAGGAGACTTAAGTTTTTTATTTGGATAATATAGTCTTGTTAATAAGTCTTCAATGCTTTTTCCTTTATTAGTGATCCTTATAAACAATAACAACCTCTTACAAAACACCATTGGCCAAGGGAGAGATTGTATCTTGATGGGGTTACATTCAGGTAAGCATATTCTAACATTGTTCTCCTCTCTTTTAGTAGATAGAAGTATCATAAGTGTTGGATATAATAATACTATCTTTCATATTTTATGTATTAAGGTGTTACTTATATTTACTTTAATTAAATTTCACTATACATGTTTTTTAATTGTTTCTAAACCCCACTTTGTGCCATAAGCTTTGGTGTGCACTAGACTACTTTTACTTTATTGTTATTATAATAGACTGAATGTTTTGAACCTTAGGTCTCCATTACTGTTGTTGTGTGATTATGTTAAACTATAATATTTATAACCATTCCTAGCATGATATTTTGTGACAAGTTATCCCCTAATTAGGTCTAATAGATCCCCATATTGGTCATGCTTTCACTTAACAAGTGTATCCCTAATCAAAATTATAGGTATGTTCTATCTTCCTTGATCTAGAATTGAATTATAGACATTATGCATTTTTTATTGAATACAATTACTAATAATATGTTGAAACCTTAGAAGGAAAAGAAGAGATAAAGTGTTTTAGAATCTTGAGCTAGGAAAAAAATAAGTCAATACTATGACAAAGTGAAGTGTTTGAGGCAGAGGCAAGTGAATGAGTTATTTTTCTTTCCATATTTTTCATTGATCAATGACAGAATTTTCATAATTTTGGTATCAAAACCAAAATCATTCTATGTAAAAAGGTGTGTTTTGAGTTTTATATTGATTTAGTTTGTATATATTGTGCTGAGTTGAGATTATCTAAGATATTGTGTGGAATGGTTTTACAAATATTGTTGTGAAGAATCTAATTACATTATAGGTATAAGAGAGAGAGAGGTACAAATCTAACTAGTGGAAAATCCCTTAATCTAAGAGTCTTAGAGAGAGAAAGGGGTGAGTTAGCAAGATATCACAAGAGAGAGAAGATCAAGAAGAGATTAATAAATAAGGGAGTGACGAAGTAAAGGTTATGATGGCATGTATAAAGGCTTTTCAAGAGAAGAGATATGTCCAAGATAGAGACTTAGAGAGAGAGAGGGTGAAGAGAAAGTGAACAAGATGAAGGGCTTAAAATAGTAAGGTTGCCACAAGAAGGAAGAAGGGGATATGAGAGAGATTATTTAGTTATGGTAAATCTTGCAAGAGTTAAAACATGCATTGGTAGTAGGGTAAGTGCCCAATGTTTGGGGACAAAATGTGGCCTACCTATGAACATGATTTTTTTGAAATTTTTGAAATTTGAAGTTTTATAGATGATTTGAGATATATATACACTCCAAATTTGAATATTGTGTAGAAACATGGAATGTATCACATCAAGTCTAGTTTTCAAAACACTATTATTTTTTAAAAATGCTTAAGTATAACTAGGTCAAACATCTTAAATTTGAAGAGTAACTTCAATTTTTTTTAAAAACATAGTAGATAGATGGTCGTGACATGCACCATTTTTTTAGCAATGTTTATTATTATTTAAAACCCTTTGGGGAAAATTTATATAAAATCTTATATCACATCACCTATATATTTTTTTATTTTTTCAATTAATACTTTTTTATGAATTTTTCAAGTAAATAGATCGTAAAAATTGATAAAGAAATGGATAGTCATCCATGAATCAGGCCTAGCTACCTCAAAAAATGAAAAACATATATTTTTTGAATGTGTATATAATTAATAATACTACGTTTCCATATAATTTGTTTTTCACTTTGATAAATGAAACAAAAATCATATCAACATGTATATGCATCTATGTTTGTGACATGTAGTGGCCTAAAAAAGGCATAGTTAGATTAAAATATAGTTTGAAACATTAAATTAGTCCTAAAAGTATAAGAATCATAGTTTTGGAAATAGGAGAGTGAGATCATCATGATGGTATCAAGTTTTTGAATTTTCACATTGAAATTCTTAGTGTAATTGGCAATCAAAGTTGAAATTTGTTGTTCATTTTCATACCTTCTAAAACTTGGTTGTACATTGATATTCCATGCCTTTGTCTCAAGAATATAAGCCATTCTAAAACCAAAAGGCATGGTAATTAAATTAATTATAAATATCATGATAGTTTTAATAACATGATCATGTTACTCAATAATGCAATCATGTCAATAACATGATCACATTATATATTTTTAACATCCTAAAACATGAATGAGTTACACAAGAAGGAAAATATGTCCAACATATTATATTTACTAATCTAAATGTTAATTATAAGGTTAACTTTATTTTCTTATACTTTAATTTTTTAGTAAATATAAGAAATTAGGGTTACTTAGCATTTGATAGATTTGATCTCACAATTACATACCTTAAGATGTGGATAATAGTTTTTCAAAATCTAATTAAGTCAGTACTTAGGCATTTTTAGGGCTAAATTATTAAAACTAGGGATTTTAGGACATAATTTTTTCAATTGATGTCCATTTTTGGTAAACATGTAGTCATTTCTAGTTTTTTGTGCCTTTTCGATTGATTCTTTGCATTTATAAGATTCCTAGGTTTGTCAAAATTGAAGTTTGAAAACTAATCACTTTGAACTTGATCCAAAGTGGTGTAATTGGGGTATTTTAGGTCACATTGATGTATTTCACACATCAAATAACCACTTTATGTTAATTTCATTTATTCATCATCCCTCCCTCATCCTTGATCACTTTCTAGTCTTCCCTTATTACCCCTAAACACTCTCCCATGTAATTCATTATCATCCCTAATTACTCCTTCATTAACCCTCAATATCCCTAGTCATCTCTAATCACTTCATTGTCATCCATAATCACTTTTTAATTGACCCTAACTATCACTTATCATCCTTAATCACTTTGTCCCTATCTTTTATGGTCCCTAATCACTCTTTCCTGATTAATCATCATCCGTAATCTCTTTCTCATCCCTATTCACACTCTCCCCATCCTTAATCACTCTCTCATTAACATTAATTATCTCTCATCATTTATAATCACTCAAAATTATCATCCCTAATCATTCCTTCATTGATTATCACCATCCCTCACCATCCCTAATCATTACATCATCATCCCTCATAATCCCTAATCAATATTTCTTCATCCATAATCATCACTAATCATTCCCTCACTAACCCTCACCATCCCTTACCATCCGTCATCACTCCATCATTATTCTCACCATCCCTAATTTCTCCCTCATCATCAAATATAAGTATATACTCTAAATACATATTTGATTCCAATCATATATTGTTTAATCCATTATAATAGAAATTAACTCTTTTATAACACTTGTTTCGTCCATACCCATTTGTGATATTCAATTTTATTATTGAATGAATTAGATGAACTTCCAAATTTATAGTCAATTAACATAAGTAATAACACAAAATAGAGTCTAAATTTTAGTGCATCGAATTATATTTTTTGTGAAACTAACTAGATGAAACTTTATTCGATTCCACCTTTGGTAGTTTGGTTCAAAAGATAAAAATTAAACAAAAATCTCTTGTATAATTTTATAATGTTAGGAATATTTGAATTAGATGCAAAGTTATTGAGTGTTTCCCATTCCTATATTAATTTAATGTTGGTTAGGTTCACACATGCATTCCTTGTGTGTGTACTATGTCCAAAATATTTTATCTCTTACATGAAAAATGAACATTTATTCATGTTATCATAAAAATAAGTTTCTGTAATATGTGAAACACTAATTTAGCATGGTGTATATTTTCATCCCATGTTTTCTAAATATTAAGATATCATCAAGGTAGATTAAAATAATGGCATAGGCAAAGGGATTGAGGATGTCATTCAACATATTGAAATGAATGAATTCATTACATGAGTTAACATAAAATGCATATTGGTGAATATATGATTGACCACATGTAAAACATCACACACCTCTAATTGTGAGATGTCACAAAGGATTACATCTTTTAAAAGTTTGATTTTGTACACCAAGTAACACTACTAGGTGATCCATTTCTCAAGGCCTACACTAGACCATACACTAGCGTATGTCTATGGATGATGTATGAATTTCAAGCTCATGTTTTGATAATATGCTTTAGAATAAATAAAAAAATTTGACTTCCATTGGAAATGATGAAGTATATTGGCTCGCCATTGATCTACATTTATTAATGAAATAATATTGTTAATGCATATAATTTATTATTAGGAGAATAGAGATATTTTAGTACTGACCATATCATTGGGTTCATAATCTATTATCTTCTCACCTTTTTATAATTCAATATAAATTGTACACACTTCTCAAGATGTGCAAGTAGAGAACTCATAGTGTGACACTCTTATTGGATTGAATATTGAATTTATGAATTAAGCACCACTTTCAAATCTTGGACTACTTGTTATAATAGTTTTAAAATTATTTTACACTATTTGGTATGATGAGTCAATCAATAGACATAAAAATATAAGGCCTATAATGTAATTATTTGGATCATAAAATGTCCTCATATGGAAATCAATTGATAGGTTTTAGGAAATTACATATCTTGGTGATTCTTATGTATTTACTACCCATTTTGTGTGCTATGGTGGTTTTAATTGCTTCTATTTTTTTGGTGGATTTTTAATTTTGAATTAAATCATTTCTAATAGGTCCATATTCTATCATAAGTGTTAAACATTTATGTTTCAAATTTGACTCAACGTCATTTTGATCACTATGTCTTATATTATATGCTAGAACTCAACTCTACACTTGTAACTCCTAACATTTTAAAACCTTAATAAAATACCACCATCAAGGTATTAGATGGAGTGATTAAGGATGAGCATGGATGACTGAGGAATTGAGTAGAGTTTATGAGGGATTCAATAGGGATCATGATGGATGGTGAGGGTCAATGAGGGAGTGATTAGGTAGGATGAAGGAGTGATTAGGGAAGATAAGAGATGGTGAAGATTAATGAGGGAGTGATTAGAGGTGATGAGGGATGAGGAATGAGTGATTAGAGATGATGAGGTATGATGAATTAATGATTAGGGATGATGAGGGATGGTGAGGGTCAATTAGGGAGTGATTAGGAATGATAAGGGAGTAATTATAAATGATGAGGAATGGTGAGGGTTAATAATGGAGTGATTAACATTTGTGTGGGATTAATAAGGAGTGATTAGAGATGATGAAGTGGTGATTAAGGATGGTGAGAGATAATTAGGGATTGAATAGGGATGAAGAGTGATGGTGAAAGCTATTGAGGGAGTGATTAGGGTTTATTTAAGAGTGATTAAAGATTATGAGGGATGCTGAGGGTCAATGAGGGAAAATGAGGGATGAGAAATGAGTGATTAGGGATGATTAGGGATAGTGAGGGTTAATGAGGGAGTGATCATAGATGATGAGGTAGTGATTAGAGATGACTAGGGATAGTGAGGTTTAATGAGAGAGTGATTAGGGATAATGATGAATGATGAGAGAGTGATTAGGGGTGAGCCATGAGTAAGAACTGATCAAGGATGAGAGAGGGATGATGAATAAGCAAAATTAACACCAAATGGTTGTCTGATGCGTAAAATTAATCAATGTGACCTATGCTACCTTAATGACACCACTTTGCATCAATTTAAAAGTGAGTGGTTTATAAATTTTAATTTTGACTAACCTTAGAATCTTAGAAATGCTAGTAGTCAATCCAAAAGGAATAAAACCTAAAAAATGACTATATGTTTACCAAAATGGACATAAATTGAAAAAATTGTCTTAAAATCACTACTTTTAATACTTAGACCTTGAAAATGCCTAAGAATAGACCTAATTGGATTCTGAAAAGCTATTTTATGCATCATAAAGTGTGTAACTATGAGACCAACTCTATCAGATGCTGAGTGACCCTAATTTATTATATTTTCTAAACTAAATTTATAAACTTGTAATTAACATTTAGAGTAGTAAATATAAGCTTATGTACATATTTGCCTTCATGTACAACTCCCACATGATTTTATGTGTAAAATATTAGGAATGTGTTCATGTTATTAATAATTCAATCAAATTACACGTTAACCAACATTCACTCCATTCAATTTAAAATGTACAAAATAATAGTAACATGATCATATTTTCATTTTAAAATAACATGATTGCATTATATATTAACATGATCATGTTATATATTAACATGATCACATTATAGATAGGTAATTATAGAGCCATAATTTAAGTAATGTGATCATGTTAATTAAATAATGTGATCATATTATTTATTAATGAAAT
Organism: Torreya grandis; assembly: GCA_037957365.1. Lineage (NCBI taxonomy): Eukaryota > Viridiplantae > Streptophyta > Pinopsida > Cupressales > Taxaceae > Torreya > Torreya grandis. The sequence continues at coordinate 332,812 of JARHVA010005239.1, forward strand.
CATATTATGTATAATGCCCATGTAATTGTCCACCAACTTCCTGTACTTACCTAGTACTTACACCTAAGTTTTTAGTTGGGGTTAGCAAACAAGTGAAATATCATCTCAAAGACATCATCAAGAAGCGGTGAAGACAAGAATATATTGGCAAAGTGAGGATAGAGTTATGAGAATTGAGAAAACAACCAAAGAAGAAATAAAATGAGGAAATCAAGCCTCTTATTTTGTAATCTAATGTTGCTCTAACATGTGTGTATGCAAGTATGAGAAGTGAAGAAGAGAATGAGATAGTTGATCCCATGCATTGGCTCAAGCAATAAGATGAAGAAGAATATGACCAATTATTGTTAAAGTGGCACCAAGAGGAAGGATAGGGTCATAAGAGATTCATGATGGAGTAAGAATAATCAGGTCATTTATCCATGGAACAAGTTGACATGAAGCATGAAAAGGGTGCCAATGAAGCCAAAGAAGCATTTGGCCAATAAAATGAGCAAAGGTATGAGGAATATTCAAGTTTTTATGAGGATTTCAAATATGGTAACAGATGTTATAAAAGAGAATATATCTAGTGTCTAGGATAAGAGCGTTAATGAAGATAAGGAGGAGTTAAGCATATGAAGGTACTCCAAAAAATAAAGTTGCAACTATTACGATTAAAGTAAAATTTTTTAATTAATGAGAAAATATGTAAAGATAAGATGTATTGGTGGCTTATGAAAATAGGGAGAGAAAAGTATACAAAGCACATAAAGGTGCTTAGAAGAAAGAATAAAAAGGAAGAAAAGAGGAGAGTTGAAGATTGCTTAAAGGCATGTGAAAGAAAATGTTTTTCTTAAGGAGTTATATATTATAGGTATATCATAGAGAAATATAACAAGAGGAAGTGTGGCTCAAGAGAGAGTGCACATATACATGAAAGGTTGGTTGTAGTAGAAGACAAGCAAAAAGGAAGTCTACATTTATCAACTAGACCTTGGGGTATAGGAGGCTATGCAAAAAATATCCAATGTCAACATGAGAGTAATTGAAGTACATCATGAAAACATTTGTTATAAGTTTTAGGGAATGTTTTTCTTTTCCCCTTGGTAGTATGATGCATGGGTATCTTCATGGTCTTCAATTTTTTTGTGCATAGCTTGTACAGGTCAATTATAATTTGTTTATCTTAGTTATAGGTCTTAGAGTTTATTAAAATTTGAATTATGGTTCAAAATGATTTTTCCTACCATTTTTTACGTTTGAAAATTTGATTGTTTTAAGCATGCTTGGAATAATTTTTAGTGTATGCCAAGAAGTGTCTTGTTGTACAATGTTTTTATAGGGTCCTAAAAGAGTCTATGTGAGTTAGTTATCTTAAAAGGTAGTTATCAAGGAAGTTATAATGTATAAAACATGTGTTTAGGTTGAAATAGAGGTTACCCTCAATGAATAGAAAGTGGTAGGTAGTTAAGATTCAATTATAAGCCTTATAGGAGGTAGAGGTATGGAGGGGAATGAAAGGAGAGTGGGAAAACAATCAAACATTATGTACCCTATCATCGGTGACAATAAAGATCTTGTGAATATGTAAAAGATTAGTAAAAATTAAAGATTAAAGTAAAGTTATATATCTCCACATTTTTATTGTTTTATGGATTAATTTTGAAGTTTTGATAGCCTTTAGATTCCTTGACAATAGCAGTTGGTAAGCTAGTTACATAGAATAATATTTTGTAGGTTTATGGTAAAGAATCTTGTTTAAACTCAATGAATCAAGTGATTAGAGGATAAATAACCTCTTAATGTGATGAGAAATTAATTTATGTATTATTTCCAATTGTTTTTAATTTCAAAAATTTGTCATTTAAGTGTATGGGGTTGGATTTTATTCCAATAAGCATTTTAAGTTTATTTAATTATATTGTGTATGCTACTTGTTATAAGACAGTGACAAGAAACTGATATGAAATACCAAGAATGGATTAAAAGTATGGATGGAAGATATTTAATATATTATTTAGTGTGTGAATATATCATGGAAAATTTTAAACCATGATGAAAAATGGTTAGACCTTCAGGTGATTTAATGGTGTTCAAATCGTGTATTTCCTTCTACATGAATAACTGTGTGAACAATGATGTGTAGATTCCAAAGAAGATAGTCATGACATGTTTTATTATAGATAAAAATGAATGGGTAAGTTATATGTATGTAAAATATAACTTATTATGACCTTAGATATTTGAACACATTAGACAAGATCCTTGGTTCTCAAACTATTGTTGAAAGTCTACACAATGGGAGTAAAGAACCACATAATTTTGAGAAAGTCATGGTAATGGGTGAAAATAAGAATTGTCATACAAGGATAGTGTTTGGGAAAGATAGAGGAGTATAGGCCTTAAAAATATACTTCAATAATTTAAAACCTAATAAAACCTCTAAAAATGAATTTGAAATCCTCTCAAGTATTCATTATGTTCTAACAACCTTGTTCTAGGGTTTAGGGACAAAACATGACATTGCCAACATTTCAACCTTTCAAAAACCTTAAAAATTTGTGTAAAGGATTTTTATCATGTAAGTGAAGATATTTTATAGTTTTTAATTTTTACCCATATACATAAGTATAGATATAGAAGCTCTATGTGCAAATAGGGCACAAAGTCACCTATTAGGCCTAACCAAAAAGCAAGAAGGACCTAGAAAGGAGGTCAATAAGTGGGGTTGGGGTATGATATTTCATGAAAAATATAAGGTGATAAAGGGTATTAAAAAAAGTAATTAGTTTTTTTTAGACTCCACTATACTATTCCTTTCAAGGAGAATTAGATCCAAAAAGGGCTATTGAAAATGTAACCAAGCTCTAACAAAATAAGAGAAGTGGTAGAGTTATGTAAAAGACTATGTTGAGTAGATAGGAAGCCTATGAGGAGTTGAAGGAGATGTATAATTATTTTAGATAGTATATAGTATTGAACAAAAGATATGGTATGAGGATATTGTGAGTTAAATAGGCTATGAATCCAATGGGGAGAGATGGGTGATGTATGTAAAAAGGAGAATATAGGTGGGGATCAATGAATTTAAATAATAGGAAAGAGAAATTATTAAATAGGGTACTAAGCTATGTAAATATTAAGAATTTTTAAGTACTAATAAGATATTTAAACCTTAAAAGGAAAAGAATATATAATTTTTTTGGGAATCTTAATCTAAGAAAAAATAAAGTCGAGATTAGGACAAAGTGAAGTGTTTGAGGAGAGGCAAGTGAATGTGTTATGTTTTTTTCCATATTTATAATTGATTAATGAAGGCCTCTACATCAATCAAGATATACCTTTGTAGAGTTATCACCCTATAGAACAACAATAAAAGAGGTGGCTAATAGTTGATTCTATTTATAACCATTGTCTAGTGCATAGTAGTTTAGGAAACTATAATTTGGCTATGTTACCTATGTAAGAGGAGGCAATGTGTATAGTTGGTTTTGATTGAATGCAAGAACATTGTAATTTACATGTGGGACCAAACTTAGTTTTTGGAAAGAATTTTTAATTTATAGGTATGCTAAGAAATTAAGGATTGATTTACTTATCAATGTTGATGGCCTTTTCATATGCCAATGATAAGTTGTTGGTAGCAGTTACTCTTCTCAATAACACAATAGTAATCAGGTCTAGATCAATCTTGTACATTTCCAACACTAATATTGCTTCTAGTTTATACCTTTAGATTCACCACATGTACATGTTCTGAAACCTTACATTAAAATCATAGATTAGTTCATTAGGCTCCCTCTTCATGATGGTGAAGTGTTGATATATCAAATTGGGACTAGTGACATGTCCAAATTATGCAATAAAAGCTATTTGACATGCATTCCAAGAAGTGATGGAATTTTTTTTTAGATTTAGATACCAATCATAAGCAACATATATTAGTGTAAAATGGAATAATATACATGCAACATCCTCATTGAAAACATTCATTAACTATAAATTAACTTTAAAATATTTAATATGTTCCTCTATTATCCTTTCTCCTAAAGGAGAGAAAGATGATAGATACATTTCAAGATTTATAGGTAAATCATGCATGTCTCTTAGGATGTAAATAGTATATATAACTAACTAGGGTGGTTGATCCATTTTATTAATAATAGATAAGGGGTTCCTTACTAGAGAAGGGGTCCTAGGTCTATTAGGGACATTTGGTAAAAATTTAGGTCTCCTATGATTTGACAAGGGTGAAACCAGAAAACTAGCTTAGGAATTAGATATGTTTAGTCTCCTAGGTGACTCCAATGCAATTCTATGTATAAACTAACCTATTTTATTAAAGGTACTTACCCTCCTTATATCACCAAAATGAGTATGCTGATAGGGTTTTAACCACACCAATATCATAATGAGGTAGCCTCCAATGTTTTAGGATCTCAATAAATGTGAACTCCACTCTAGGGTATGAGTTAAAGGTATGCAGTCTTAACAACCAATTGATGGGATAACAAATAAGGCATATAGGTTGTTGACAAGGTTTTTAAATGGAGGGGTGGTATCCTAAAAAAGAAGTAAATAACTATATGAGTTGGATATATAGTTACTAATCTAGAGTGGGTAAGTCTTGAAATAAACTCAAAATGAGGAAAGGGCAAGGCAAAAAATAAAGGTTATGTGGTCTTCAAGAATAACTTCCATGGCTAGTTTCTAAGTGGATAAGATATTTAAAAATATATGCCTATTACTAGCAGTTGTTACACACATAGAGTAACACATGGATAAAAAGTATAGGGTAATGTTGATACAGGAAACTCATAGGCCTCAGTCAAAGGTTGTTCCTTTTAGGAAAACTATTGCACAATCTTAATCAAGATATTATAGCTTGAGCTTAGTGAGGTATCTAAGATATTTATTGTACATAGATAAAAAACTATATCAAAATAAAGCATTTTTACACACCTAAGAACATGAATCAATCAACTTAACTATATATAATCAATGCAATATATTAATCCTTCAATAGTTGTTGCACATATAAGACTAGCATATCAATCAAGACAATCAAAAACCCATTCACAAACTTTACACACTAATAATTATATAATCATACAATCAAAAAAATATAACCTAATTACATAAATAGTTAAAATAAAATACACAAACACATGAGTGGACAACTAAAATTGCTTCATTCTTATAAATTGAAAATTATCTAACCAATCCAAACTATGGATTACAATTGTTTAAATATACATGGTGTAGGGGTCACCTCATCCTCCAAGTTCATGAAAAATTCATTAAATTTCATAGTTAGAAATTGATTTCGAACTACAGCCAAAACCATATAGATTTTATATTATAGTTATTAATAGTCTAAGTTAGCCTTTACAAAAACCATGCAACATGTTCATGTATACAAAAAATGAATTAGGAAACCTTACAATATAATTCAAACTTATAATAAAAATTCAAATATATAAAATATATATTCTACCACATAACGTTCATATAATAAATATTAGCCTTTCAATGCTATGTTGACATCTAAATGACTACATGGATTTAAGTCAACATAGTGGATATAGTTGTTGATGTGGAAAATATTGTAGTTGATGTAGAATTAGAGGTAGAAACTTGAGACTACTTCTTTACCTCTATTTCTTACTAGCACTTATTGGAAACATCTTGCTATTTACAAATTATCTCCAAATTTAAAATAGGTAGTTTATGTACTCTATTAACCTATCCCAAGAGCTTTTCATGCTTTGTTTTGGTCACCTAGAAGTTTATTTGTAAGATCTCAACTTTAGTGACCTTTCTAGTGAAGCTTAGCTCAACCTCTATGTCTTCGAATAGCAACCTCTGCATACTTTTCTAGAAATTATCTAAGCCATCCTAAACTAATTGATCAAATTTAATCATACTAATCAACTTTTTTGTAGCATCTTTTACCTTGGATAATTTTAAATCATTCAAAATTTGATGGATTAGTGTCTCACATTCTTGATAATTATGGAATAAATCTATAGTAGCTATCAACCACTCCTTAGCCTCTTCTATCCTAATGACCATGAGGTTGATGGCATTAAATAACTCTAATGGTGTTATGAGATCTAAGTGGCTATAATCCTTATTTCTTGTATAAATAATTAACATATTTGATTTATTGCTATCAAACTTCAAAGAATTAAATAATTCATGAGTTTTGGTGAGATGTGGGGTGAATTAAACCCACATGAATTCTAATTCTTTCAAAGAATTGTAACATTTTGAAGATGCCTCTTCAACCTCAGCCTCAATTTTAGATGGTATGTGAACAATATTCTATGGTTATTTCAATTTCTCCAGCTCAACCTCTAGCTCTTGTTTGGCCATCTCTATGCCCACAGGGATTGCCACCATGGTATCCCTTTTTTCCTTGAAAATAGATCTAAAATATTTAGTATAGGAGGATTTCCCCAATTTCCTATTGTCTCTTTATGAGGGATAAGATATCTTTCCTTTCCTCAAAAATCCATTATCTTCCAACATCATCTTCCAATTTCATCTTCATCATCCTCTCAATGCTTTTAGATGGTTTTTCAAACAAAGTTTTAATAGAAGGGAGATCAATGATTTTGAAGATGGGCATTTTTAAAGTCTTGTCTCTTAAGTCTATGGCCCATGGAGGAATTATTAATTGACTAATGTCTATCTCAATTGAGGTTATGACCACAACCTCTTCTTCAACATCCTCATATATCTATAGTTTCTTAGATACTTTGATAATGGTGTTAGGAAAGAAAGGATAGATAATCTTAGACTAATCCAATCCTCCAAACTGGTGGAGTGGATGGAGTATTATCATTTATGTCTTTTCTTTCTTACCCTTGCCTAAACTAGTGATAATGTTTTCTTATGATAGTGTTGTAGATGGCATGAGGTGTGTGATTTGAGTGGATTAGACATAGAATTATGGGATGACCATGGTTATTTACACCTTATTATATGAATTTGTCATTTAAAATGTGTTAAGCACATAATATACTAAGAGGTGGGGGTGAATCAATATATTATATATCTTATAAAACTTTCCCTTAATCAACCATTCAAGATATGTAATAAAACTCAAATAATAAACATCACACAAGAAAGAGAGAGACACCAGATATAATGTGGAAACCCAATGTGGGAAAAACCATGGAGAACAATCTCAAGTATATGAATGAGCACAAACCCAAACAATATTCACAAGCCAAACTTGTAGGAGCACCATACCCCTTTGCCGAGCACCACCCCAACTACTATTTATGAGCACCAACCCATAGGAGCACCATACCCCTTTGCTAAGCACTAACCCAGCTATTATTCATGAGCACCAACCCACATGAGCACCAACCACTTTGTGTATACCACACACCTATCTCTTAATGTTGCTATATCAACAAATGATAGTTCAATACAACATCTCTTTCCTCTCTCTCACCTTTGCTCTTCTAAGCTAGATATAACAAATACAAATCATATTCAACTCTCACAATTGCTCTTCTAAGCTAGATAATACAATATCAAATCAACCTTTATCTTCCATATTTATAAATGGCTTCTCAAGCCTTTATTTATAGCTTTCCAAATGACCTTTGGCCTTCCCCCTTTGTGACCCTTCAATCCTCATGGAAAATGGTGCCAATCTTGGATGACCCTTCATATTCAAGCCTTTGAAAAGTCATGTGATGACCCTTCATGACCAAAAACGTCCTTCCACTTTTGTCCTTATCTTTGGTGACTTTTCATATTCCTCAAAGTGTCCCTTCATGAGAAATTGCACCCTTACTCTTTTGTCTTCACTTGGTGACTCTTGGAATTCCCCAAGATGACTTTTCATGGGAAAATGTGTCCCATCCTTCTTTTGTCTTTATCCCATGGCTCTTTGACTTCTCCATGGGCCCTTATTTTGTCTCATATGCAACCAAAAATATATTCATTACTATTAAATAAATATTGACTCACAGTCATGAAGATAAACAACATTAAATGCAATGGGGCCTTTATCACCAATAATACTAGACCTTTGACATCAATGACAAAATTTTCTATAATCTCCCCCATTGTCATTGATGGCAACCTCAATTCTGAAACTACCACATCCTGTCACCTACACATACTGTCATCTAAAAACATATAGTAACTCCCCCTTACTGTAGTAACCTATACCTGTTCCCTGTACCTAGTTTTACACCTATACCTCTACCTATTATTGTCCCCCTTTGACATCAATGGCAAAGGGCCTACTTGGAGCTAACACTTAGCTCCCACTCAACTGATACTGAACCTCAATGGCAGAAAGTAAAGGAAATTACTCCCAACTTCTCTTGCAAATACTCAAATGTGTCTTTTGGTAGTGCCTTTGTGAAAATATCTACAATCTACTCTATAGTACTAATATATTGTAACTTAACCTATTGATCTACAACCTTCTCTCTCAAGAAGTGATATCTAATGGGAATATGTTTTGTTCTTGAATGCATTACTAGATTTTTTGAAATATTTATAGCACTTGTGTTATCACAAAAAATGGAAATAGGTTCATCATACTTTACCTTGATATCTTCCAAAGTTTGCTTCATCCAAAGCACTTGAGTACAACACAACACTGCTACAATATATTCTTCTTTAGTTATAGAAAGTGATACTGAGTTTTGCTTCTTGCTTAGCCATGATACTAAGATATCACCAAGGAAGAAAGCTCCTCCACGTGTACTCTTTCTATCATCTTAGCACCCTGCCCAATCTGAATCTGTATAAGTAACTAAAGTGAAATCTTTACCTATGGGATACCATAATCCATAATCCAATGTCCCTTTGATATATCTAAATATTCTTTTCACCAACTAAACATGACTATCTCTTTGAGATGATTGATATCTTGTAACCATACCTACTGCATGCATGATGTCTGGTCTCAATGCTATCAAATATAAAAGACTACCAATCATAGATCTATACAAAGATTAATCTGTAACAGGTGAATCTTCATCGTTGCTCACCTTGTTTCCTTTACACATAGGTGTGCCAACTAGTACACAATCCTCAAAACCAAATTTCTTCAATATTTCCTTGGCATATTTACTTTGAGATATAAAAATTCCTTTATTTGATTGAAATATTTGTAATCTTAAGAAAAATGATAATTCTCCAAGCATAGACATCTCAAATTCTTTTTACATTCTATCAGAAAATTCTTTTGTCATCTTTTCAATATTTCCTCCAAAAATGATATCATCAACATAAACCACAATAATCAATTGATGCTCACCTTCTATTTTGATATAAAGATTACTATCAGCAAATCCTCTCTTGAATCCTTGATCTTGTAGGTACTTATCAAGTCTTGCATACCAAGCTTTAGGAGCTTGTTTTAATCCATATAATGCTTTCTTCAATCTGCATACATGATTACTAATATTCAAGAGAATAAACCCCTCAAGCTATTCAATGTAGACCTCTTCTTCAAGATTCCCATTTAAGAAGGTATATTTGATATCCATCTCAAATACTTTGAAATTTTTAAATACTGCATATGCAAAAAACATTCTAATAGCCTCTAACCTTTCTATTGGTGAAAAATTTTCTTCAAAATCTATTCCCTCAATCTGAGCATATCCTTTACATACTAATCTTTCTTTATTTCTTGTTACTTCTCCATTTTCTTTCAACTTATTTCTATAAACCCATTGTTTTCCTATTACATTGTGATCTTTTGGTCTAGGCACTAATTCCCAAGTATCATTCTTTCCTATCTGATCTAATTCTTCATTCATAGCCTTAACCCAATGCTCATCATGTCTGGCTTCTCAAAAAATTCTAGGCTGAATTTTAAATAACAAAGAGAAATTAACATGTTCATATTCACTTACCATCATTCTTTTGGTGTGAATTCCTTCTTTTATATCCCCGATGATGTCACTTTCATTATGATTTTTCTAAACATATTTTGATGGAGTTTTGGTGACCTTTTTCTCCTTTTCCACATCTTCATTTGATTCTTCAAAGCCTTTCTCTTCAATGATTTCAAGAATGTCTATTGGATCACTGATCTTTTGTGTTCCATCTTCTTATATCCTGACACTTGCACTTTCAAAAAATTTCTTGGTTTTTTTGTTATAATATTTATAAGCTTTAATTTTGCAAGAATAACCAAGAAATATACCTTCATCTACTCTAGATTCAAACTTACCATGTTTTTCATCGGTTCTCTTTATGAAGCATTTGCTACTAAAAACTTTGAAATAATCAACTATTGTTGGTTTTTCTTTCCATAGCTCATAAGGAGTCTTGTCACTATTGACTCTTAATAAAGCTCTATTCTAAATATGCACTATTGTACCAACTACCTCTCTCCAATATTTATTTACTATCTTGGATTCATTTAGCATTGTCCTTACCATCTATTGAACTATTCTATTTTTTTGTTCTACTACTCCATTTTGTTATGGAGTTCTAGCTGCTAAATACTGCCTCTTTATTCCATGATCTTCAGAAAACTCAATAAATTGATCTATCATGAATTATCCTCCTTGATCTAATCTTAAACACTTAATCTTTAGATTAGTTTCATTCTCAACTAATGATTTGAATGCTTTGAACTGTCTAAAAGCTTCTGATTTTTTCTTTAAAAACATTATCCAAGTCATATGTGAAAAATCATCAATAAGAAACATGAAATATTTATCAGCTTGAGTACTTTGAGTCCTCATAGGTCCATATAGATCAGTGTGAACAAGCTCTAGCATATGAGTGGTTGAGTACTCTTTTATTTTGAACTACCTTCTAGCCTGCTTTCAATGCTAACAAGGTCCACAAAGTGTGTTAGATGGCTTTGTGATCATTGGAAGATTCTTGACTGCTTTCTTTTTGTAAATTTTGACAATATTTACAAAATTTATGTGTCCCATTCTCATGTGCCATATACAACTTTCTTCAATCTGAATCAAACAACATTTTTGACCTTTGATGTCTGATTGCATTTATAAGTTATTACCTGTTCTCTGAGCATCTGCAATCAATACATCTGAATCTTTTATTCTAATTTCACAACCTTCTACTTAAGACTTTAGTGTGTGCCCTTGATCACACATTTGACTTACACTTAAAATATTATGCTTAAGACCTACATATAAAACATTTTGAATTTTAGTTCTACCATTATCTAAACTTAGTGTACCTTTTCTGGCAACTTTGGCAGTAGTATTGTCCCCAAATTTCACTATGTCACCATTGATCTTCTTCAATGTTATGAACTTGCTTTTGTCTCCTATCATGTGCCTTGAACATCCACTATTAATAAACCATGGCTTTTCTTCATTTCTTGCATGCAAAGCTATTTAGACCAACATATAACCTTTAGATTATTTCTTATGCCATGTATGAACCTTTTTCTTGATGAATGGAGCCCTGAAACTCTAGTCCTTCTTGACTAAATCAAACACGCTTCTACAATACCAAGCTATGTGTTTGAAGTTGTTACACTTGTAAAAAATTATGGTCTCTTCATCAAAGCTTCATAGAGGAGCAAAAAAGTTATAGCTTCTACTTGACTCTACATGACCTTCCTTTTCCTTATTTTTGAGATTTTTATCTCTTTTTCTACATTTTAATTTCTTATGACCATATCCATTACAATAAAAATAGTGACCATAAAAATAGGACCTATTTGTGAATCTCTGACCTGATTGCCTTTTATAGCTCTATTCCTTCCAGACTTCTTTGTCCTCTATATTATTCACTCCTTCCCTTCTTGTTTCTTTATTTGTAAGAGCTTCAACATAGCTCTTCTTCTTTTCAAAATCGATACCTATCCTATCTGATATTGCCTTTTGGCTTTCTAATATCTTATTTAGCATATTAGTGCTATTCTCAAATTTTGAATCATTGACTATTTTATTATTGACTGCTTTCTCAATCTCTTGTTTTAAAGAGGCAATTTCAGTAACATACCTTTCACATTATTTTCTTGATATTTCCAATTGTTCCATCAGTTCTTCTTCATTTTTCTTGGCTTCTTCAAAGTGCGCTTTTAGATCTTCAATTATTATTTTTGACTCCTTTTCATTTTTCTTGATTTGATGCTTTAATCTTCAATTTTTATTTTCAATAATTTTCAACTCTTCTAAGGCATACATGAGTTCTCCTTTAATATTCACTTTAGCTTCATCCTCTTCTTCTTCTTGATCAGCTATTCTTTTGCTTATAGAGGCACCTTTATGTATGGCCATCTTGTGCTTTCTTGATCTACCTTCAAGCTGTAAAACTTTTTCAAAAAGGAACCTGCTCTGATACCAATTGTTAAGCATAAAATATACTGAGAGGGGGGGTGAATCAGTATATTATATATCTTATAAAACATTCCCTTAATCAAACATTCAAGACATGCAATAAAACTCAAATAATAAAAATCACACAAGAAAGAGAGAGAGAAACTAGATATAATGTGGAAACCCAATGTGGGAAAAACCACAGAGAACAATCTAAAGTATATGAATGAGCACAAACCCAAACAATATTCACAAGACAAACTTGCAGAAGCACCATACCCCTTTTCCAATCACCACCCCAGCTACTATTCATGATCACCAACCCATAGGAACACCATACCCATTTGCTAAGCACCAACCCAGCTATTATTCATGAGCACCAACCCACATGAGCATCAACTACTTTGTGAATACCACACACCTATCTCTCAATGTTGCTATATCAATAAATGATAGTTCAATACAACATCTCTTTCCTCTCTCTCACCTTTGCTCTTCTAAGCTAGATATAACAAATACAAATCATATTCAACTCTCATAATTGCTCTTCTAAGCTAGATAATACAATATCAAATCAACCTCTATCTTGCATATTTACAAATGGCTTCTCAAGCCTTTATTTATAGCTTTCCAATTGACCTTTGGCCTTCCCCCTTTGTGACCCCTCAATCTTCATGGAAAATGGCACCAATGTTGGATGACCCTTCATATTCAAGCCTTTGAAAAGTCATGTCGTGACCCTTCATGACCAAAAACGTCCTTCCCACTTTTGTCCCTATCTTTGGTGACTTTTCATATTCTTCAAAGTGTCCCTTCATGAGAAATTGTGCCCTTACTCTTTTGTCTTCCCTTGGTGACTCTTGGAATTCCCCAATATGACTCTTCATGGGAAAATGTGTCCCATCCTTCTTTTGTCTTTATCCCATGGCTCTTCAACTTCTCCATGGGCCCTTATTTTGTCTCATATCCAACCAAAAATATATTCGTTAATATTAAATAAATATTAACTCACATTAGCCAAGATAAACAACATAAAATGCAATGGGGCCTTTATCACCAATAATACTAGACCTTTGACATCAATGACAAAATTTCCAACACAATGATCTGACAATGGCAGTGTTATAAGGAATACTAAAGGTAGCTATGATGGAAGTGGATGGCATGGGGGTGGAAAATGGATAAATGGTGGTGGTAGATGGATTAGAAGTGAAATTATCCTTCTCAACCTTTGGGGTGAGTAAGGGTAAAGAAATAAAGAGGAAGTGGGGAATGGAATATTAAAGGTGGAAGTGAGAACTTCAACCTTTAGAGTTTTCAAAAAATATGATATTGATAGAAAACGGAAAATGAGCATAGAAATAGAGAGTAGGGAAGTGGTTTCAAAAACCTAAGTAATTGTGGTGTCCCCCACAACTAGTGTTTTCCCTTTTTTAGCTTCAAGGCTCAAAGCCTTAGCCTTATCTAACTCTAATTATTCATCAGAATCTTCTTCTTCCTCTACTTTTTTTGCTTGTTGGGGCATTGTAGGTAAACTTTATGGAGGAGCATCACTACCATATTTTGTATATAGGTCTAATGTCATGTTTTAGAGTTTGATTTTTAGGTTATTTTACACTTTCTAGGTGTTTCAAGACCCACATGACTCATATGATGAGTCATCTTGTTGAGTGGGCTTGTAGTTGGGTATTTTTCATCATACATGTGTAGTTAAGACAATTTTACATTAAAATAAGTTAGTGGTAACATAAAAGATAGTTAGAAATTAGTTATTGATTTGGAAGTATCTTTTTAATATATAATTGTGTTAGTTTAGGAGTAATGTAATGGATGAGAGAAGGTGGAGGGGTTGGAATTCAAAGGAAATTGTAAAGAACCCCAAGAAATGAATAATTGATAATTTTCTTGAGAAATATTTTGTTGGCAAAATCTCATAAATCATGTGTTTAGACAGTGCATAAAAAGAGAACGTTAACACAAAAAAGTTTGAGTTTATTGAGATGTAGGTAAGTGGGTTTAATTGTGTTTATAAATTTTATTATATTATAAGAATGTTATTTCATAGTTGTGAAGGAGAAGAGCCATATAGGTTGTGCATCTTGTTAAATATTATATTATGTGTTTTTAAGAAACTATGATTAAGCAATGTGTTTCAAGAAGATGACTTAAAGTACAAATATTTGAAAAAATAAATATAACATACCCTTAATCATTTATTATTATTTTTTATCTTAAAATTAATTGAGAATTAGTGAATAAGGACCTATGTAAACTTTGTGTATTATGTGACAAATAAGCTTGCAAAAATGTATATTGTGGTGAAGATAGTCTGTTAACCAATATAAAAGGAGGTACCATTTTATTATACTTGTATAATTATCCATGAATTCATAATTATGCACATAATATCATGAAAGTGGAGGATCACACCATATAGTCTGTATACCTTGTGTAAAGTGTTTATTATAGTAACTGGGTTCATTTCCTACATTACCTATTTAAGTAGAATGACTAAAGGTATATGTCTCATGGTTAGTTTCCATTGATAATTATTTAAAAAAAATGATAATTGGAAGTGGAAATAATAATTTTAAAATAATCCTTTAGTTATTATCCATAGGTTTTTGGGAAGAAGACAACCATGTAGACCCTACACTTATGCACCTGTAACAAATTGACTAAGGAAACAAGAGTTCTAGGTATCCATTTGTGAGAGAAGCTTCATGCCTTGGAATTAGAATTCAGAAATTTGAATTGGTAATTCATATATTAAGCTTATTCAATGTTGTGAGTTATTGTTTTTAAGTCATGTTGTGTAAACACCAAACCCAGCTCTATGTAGGTGAAATATATTTTACACAATGAACCTAAGATCTTCATTGAAAGGTGTCATAGAGATTTTTAGAATATTTTTTGACTATTAAGGAATATATATAATATTAAATTGATGTATTAGACCATTTATAGTTTTTTGTTTTTGTTTGAAAACTTGAAAACCACTTTAATCCCTTCTCAGGTTATAACAGTCAACATACAAATTAGTGCTTGGGTTTTTTTATTCAATTTGGATTTTAAGGACATTTAACCATTAAAATATTTTTGAAAATAATTCTTAGATTTTACAATAAATTATTTTTATATTTTTGGACTAATCACATATAAAAAAGTATGGTTTTGAATTAATTATTTGTAAATAGGGCATTGAACGAGTATACAGACCTAACTCAAGATATAAAAAGGCTAAAAGAAGTGGTCAATAATTAACTAAAGGTTTTAAAATTTATAAAGAGAAATGGGACTATAAAGAATACCTTAAAAAGTTAAACATAAAGTCATAGGATATAGGGATAGATTGGACCTAAGTTGTTAAATAGGTGAGTGCAACCAAAGGTGGTTCACCAAGTATAGAATGTGATTAATATGACTGAATGAAGTTTGTGGTTATTATTCCATAAGTTTATTATGAGGACAATTACTTCAAGAGAGACCAATAATTTTTACACCAAGGGATTAAAATTATAAAAAAGATCAACCAAATACATCAAAACTAGAAGTCACTTTGGTATAGGCAAGAGGTGTTGTATGTATTCTTTTATTTTCATGCAATCAAAACTAATTGAGAGAATCCCTCTACATCATTTGGTATTAGAACATGAATGTTTTGGTTGAGGTATATTTTTTCTTAAAGATCTGAGTTTAGTTTGTACATTTTTAATTGAGATTGTTAAGACGTTGTGTTAATAGTTTGCATAGTAATATGGTTGAGAAAAGCAAATGGAGATTTTAGGAATGTTAAAGAAGAGTCTGTAGGTATATAAAGGTAGAATTATATGCAAGAAAAAATTAAAAGTGAGAGGTGTAATATCCATTAAGAAATAAAAATTAAAGAGAAAGAGAATATTTAGTGAGAGATCAAGAGAAGAGGAGCACATTAGTAATATTGAGACAGAGTTCTATAGGTAAGACAAGAGAAAAGAAGTCATGTGAGGATAAGAAGAAAGCCAAGTGAGGTCATGATGTGGTAAGTAAGAGAAGGCTTGTAAAAAAAGAGAATAGGTCTAGATGAGGCCAAGGAATTTATAGGAATATTAGTTGAGATGAGGAGAGAAAGAGAGAGAGAGAGATAAGAAAAAAAGGAAACATTGAGAAAAGCCACCATAAAGAGGTGTATTAAAACACCAAGAAAAATATTGAGATGGAAAAAGAGATAAGTGAGATGAGGTAGTATATAGATGAGATGTTGACCAAAATAAAGTATTTGAGAGAGATTATGAACCTACATCTTGGATGGGGCATGAGGAAGAAGCCAATCAAGTAATTGGTGGAGAAGAGAAGAAGACAACTAATGAAGATGAAAGCAAGGTAGCCTAGAGAGAGAGATAAGGAGGCAAACAAGCCTCAAGTGATTATGAATAATAAATTATGTGAATGTTTGTACAAAGGTAAAGAGTTTTAAGAAGGATTGGAACATGAAAAACATACTATTAAAGAAGGGAAAGAGGTTGTAGCAAAACCATGCCTCATGGTGAGTCAAAATGAAGAAGGTTTCAATCAATAAAGAGTGGAAGAGAGCCAAAATGCACAAGATATTCATTTCAATGTCATTTTTTATGAATATATGTACATAGATGTTACTGAAGATGAATCTTATGTAAGTATATTTAGGCTAATGAATGTGTTGGTGGAATGAAAAGAAGGTAGAATAACATATGATGAGGTGTTTGACACATGTGAAGGAGTAGCAATAGAGAAGGAAGAGGAAACACAAGTTGGAGTGCTTGAAAAGAATTAGTTGTAGTAGGATGGAGTGATTTTTTGGGCACCAATGGAAGATAAAAGAGATGAGAATGAATATACAATAGAAGAAGGAAAGCTATTGTAGAGAATAATGGAATAACATAATGATATAAGTCTCATAGGAGACAATGAGAACATCATGGTAGTTGAGTTGGTATTGGAAAGAATCTTGAGACAAAAGGAAGAAGAATTAGCAAGCAATGAATAATAATAACTCCAAAGGAGTAAGTAATAAGTTATTTTAATTAACATTTTTGTTCCATATGTAGGTTATTGGAGGCAAAGAAATTAGCAACAACTGCCCATTATTAGAGTAAGAATGATAATAAAGAGGAAGAGAAAGATGAAGATAAACAAAGGGGGATGTTTCAAAGAGGCTATGGGATATAGGTGGCTAACAACTTGGAAGGAAGATGTTGCAAATAACTTGAAAGACAAATCCTTTATCACTTTCATGGGAAAGTTTTACTCACTCCTTGATAGTATGATGTAGGAGCATCACTACCACATTATGTATATAGATCAAATGTCATGTTTTTGAGTTTTTGGGTTAGGTTATCTTACACTTTTTAGGTTCTTTAAGACCCACATGACTCATATGAGTAGTCATCTTGTTTAGTGGGCTTGTAGTTAGGTAATTTCCACCATACATGGGTAGTTAGGATAGTTTTACATTAAAAGTAATTAGTAGTAAGATAAAAGGTATTTAGAAATTAGTTATGGTTTTGTAAGTCTCTTTTGAATATATTGTTGTTTTAGTGTATGAAGAATTTAATGGATTAGATAATGTGGAGTGGTTGGAATTGAAGGAAATTGTAAATAAACCCAAAAAATGAATAATCAATACTTTGTTTAAGAAATATTTTGTTGGAAAACTTTCATAAATCATGTGTGTAGACAATGCATAAAAGGACAAAGTTGACACACACAAGTTTGAGTTTATTGAGATGTAGGTAATTAGGTTTCATCATGTTTATGAATGTTTTTATATGCTAATAATTTTTTTGCATAATTGTGAAGGAGAAGTCATACATGTTATGCATCTTGTTAAAGATTGTATGATGTGTTTTTAAGAAACTAAGATTAAGCAATGTGTTTCAATAAGATGACTCCAAGTTCAAATATTTGAAACAAGAAATATAATAGACCCTTAAGCATTGATTTTATGTGTTGTCTTAAGATTGATTGAGAAATAGTGAATAGGAACCTATGTAAACTTTGTGTATGGTGTCTTAAATAAGCTTACACAAACATATAATGTGGTGAAGATTGACTGTGAACCAATAAAAAATGCAGTATAATCTTAGTATACTTGTATAATTATCCATGAAGTTAACAGGATGCACATAAGATCATGAAAGTGGAAGATCATACCATAAAGTATATATACCCTATGTAAAGTGTTACTTGTAATAACTGGGTTCATTTCCTACATTACATGTTTAAACAAATTGAGTAAAGGTATGTGTCTCAAGGTAATTTTAAATTGATAAGTATTTGAAACAAAATGATGATTAGAAGTGGGAATAATAAGTTTTCAATAATCCTTTAGTTATTGTCCATAGGTTTTTGGGAAGAAGACAACCATGCAGACCCTACACTTATGCACCTATAATGAATTAATTGAGAAAATAAGAGCTCTAGGTATACATTTATGAGATAAGATTCATGACTTGGTATTATAATTCAAACATTTGAATTAGTAAGTCATTTATTAATCTTGTTTAATGTTGTGAGGTATTGTTTTTTAGTCATGTTCTGTAAACCCTAGACCCAACTCTATTTAGTTGAAATATTTTTTTCATAGTCAACCCAAGCTCTTCATTGAAAGGTGTCACAGAGTTTGTTATGTTATTAATTAACTATAAATGAAGATATACAATTATTAAAATGACATGTTGGACCCATTATATTTTTTTGATTTCTGTTTGACAAGTTGAAAACCATTTTAATCCATTCTTGGGTTATAATAGTCAACATACAAACCAATGCTTTAGTTTTATTATTCAACTTGGATTCTAAGGATATTTAACCATTAAAATATTAATGATAAGAATTTTTATATTGTCCTTTAATGTAATTTTAGTGTTTTGGATTAATCACATATATAAAAGTATGGTTTTAAACAATTTATTTGTAAATAGGGCATTGAACGAGGATACATACCTAACCTGAGACATAAAAAGGGCTCAAAGAAGTGGTCAATAATTGAGTAAAGGTCTGAAACTTTATCAAAATCAAGGGGAACATAAAGGATACTAAAGGAAAAAGGAAACATAAAGTGAGAGGAGACAAGGATATATTGAACCTAACTTGTTATATAGGTGAGTGTAATGAAAGGTGGTTGACCGAGTATTAAATATGAAAAATATGAATGAATGAAGTTTGTGATTATGCTTACATATGTTTATTATGAGGAAAAATACCTCAAGAGAGACCAAGAAGTTTTATACCAAGGGATTAAAATTGTATAAGATATGAAACAAATACATCAAAACTAGAAGTCACTTTGGTAGAGGTAAGAGGTGTTGTATGTATTTTTTTTGTTTCCATGCAACCAAAACTAATTGAGAGAAGCCCTCTACATTAAAACTTTGAGGTTTATCTATTTTATGACGACCTATTAGGGTCCTAACCTTCCTCGTGTATAAAATGGTATTCTTTAGCTATTAAGAGTAGCCTTTATGTACTGAGGTATTTGCTTCTTCTATGGATACCCTTGGAGGTGTAGAATCTTTTCCTTGGTAATTAGATATAGGAATTAAAATTGTACTATTAGTTGAATGTTCTTTTCCTTAATCTTCCTCATAATAGGAATATAGATTGATAGGATCTCTTGGAGTTCTCTTAGGGTCATATTTAGTCACTCTTAGTTCCTTTTTAACAACCTTTAGCATAAAAGGGATTCCATATGATGGATCTCCCTACTCCTTTGATTGATCTATGGATTGGCCCTTCTAAAATATTGAGTGCATCCACCCTACATAGAGTGGAATTCTACCATCTAATTCCCTCATAGAGATTTAAGGTTCCTATTAGATCACCCTCAAGTGATCCTCCTTCAAACCAACAACCCTTGTTCTTTCCAAGACCTCCTTATCATTTTTTACATTCATGAACAAAAATTCATAAGCATAATGTTTGTGTTGATAAGGGATGCTAAGGCCTTATATGTACTTTTGGATGGATCCGTGAGTGTCCCATTCCCTATATGGAACTATGGGGAAATGATAGATCTTATTTTTACTAGCCACATCTTTTAATTTTTTCCTCATTATAATTGTTTCCTCATTATATATATCAATCTACTAATAACCACATCATGGCCAAAGAATGTGTTCTTCTTTGGCTTGGTCAGGTCATCCTCTATCCTTCAGCATAATTAGAAATTAAGTTATTACTCAGCTAATTTATTAGGTACATAAATTGGAGGATAAATTAGATGAACCTTATGTCCCTAGATCATAATAAATGTGTAATATTGACATAGGAAATAATTACCCCTTTTAGATAACATCTTCAAAATTCTTGCTCTGACCTTGAGCTTTGGACAACCATGTCTATCTTGCCAAATTTGAGGATAAACATCCTTAAAAATACTCACCATATTCTTAGTGTAATCATAAAATTTAATAAACTAAAAATGATCGCAAATTCAATTTTTGATATAATTGGTGGGTGGGCTCCATATATTATCGAAGACTTTGTATATTGTTCCTATGATGACATATAATAGATATGACATCATATAAAAATGGCCCATTAGAGTAGGATGCTTATATTTTTTAATAACCCATTATCTTTGATGGAAACTAATAATCTCCCCCAAATAAAATGAGGCATCACTATTTATCATCATGTGTAACAATGGTACCCATTCCAAATTGAGGAAATTTATACTAGGCATACCATAAAGTCTATTAAGCAGTGCCATGCCAATACATAATCCCATCCTGAACTTGTTAATAGGAATAATATTCTTAGGATTCTTACATTTGAATGTAATGCTTTCATTAGGGAGGAGCCATAAAGATAACACCTTTTCCATTGTATTATCCTTATTCCACTGAACTAATCTATGATTGTTCAAGTAAGCATCTAGTGTTAGGAATGATAAATACCCTTGAAAATCCACTCCTAAAATACATTCAATGACATTTAAGTTTCCAACATGATATATAAAAGTGTCATGTGTAAATTTACCTTTTAAAAACATGTCTCATATTTCCCAATCAGGTTGAGATGCTTAAAAAATTCCAAAAAAAGATTCAAAAAAATTTAAAATCCAAAAATATTTGTCATGTCTATGCCTAATTAGTCATCCTATATCCACCCTATTGGGGAAAATCCATTGTGAGGATGCTTTCTTTCGCTTTTACTTTGAAGGTTTTAGTTTTTTTATTTCCTATTTATTTGTGTGTTTATTTGATTTCTTATTTGTTGGTTTTCTATGTATTGTTATGTTTGTTTCTTTGCTTTCCTATTTATTTGATTCTAGTATTTTGCCTCAAATTATTCCATATGAGTTCATTGGGTGATTACTTAAATATTATTCTTTAGTCCATCCATATTCATATGTCAACATGGTTTTTATCATTGGTGAATTTTTGTCAATTGTGTATTGGATTGACAATCGGTCCTTAGGCATATTTTGATAAAGTTCTCATGGTGTTCTATCATGAGGCATACCTTCATGTGCTACAAAAAAATTATTTTTTAGGAAGTCTTAAATGGAATGGATCTATGAAAGTTTCTCCTTGTTACCCTTGGAAAAATCCTCCTACCCTCCTTGATCAAATCAAACCATTGACCATTTTAGTTGTGTCAATGCTAATAAGGATAAGTATCTCCACATTGGTAGGTATAAAAAAATCATTTTCATAGATCAATTTTGAATCTTCCATTCATTTTTTTCATCACTTTTTGCATCATCATATGCTTAGTTATTTATGGCTTCTTTAGTTATTAAAACATCACATTTGTGTTTATGCCTGCTTATCTTTAATATGTATAATAAGTTATATCCTTGAGTTATGCTTGCCAATCCACCCTAATAAGGCATCATCAAACATCTTTATTCAATCTATGTCAGCTTAGTGATTATAACCACCAATTTGAAAATCATTATTTCTAATCTTTAGCCCTAACTAGGGCATATGTTGTTTCCACTTATTATAACTACCCTCATGCAAAATAATGTCTCAACACTTGTTACTAATTATAACTACCTTTGGGAAAATCATTACTTATTTTTAAATCAATGCATACAAGTATTTTGTTGATTGGATTAATCTCACCCATGGGTTAATTTAAATCTTCTTATTACTTAATTTAAAAGGATCATTCATCAAACATATGAGATGACCAATCCATCTAGGGAATTCATTATAAGCTTCTAAAACATCTTGTGGAGATTGTTTTTCAATAATCAATCTTATTTTAGGCATACATGCCTTTTTAATTATTTCAGAAGATGTTATAGTGTTTATATCTTAAAACATCTTCCTAAACAAGGGAAAACTATAGACACCTAAAATTGGCCACCAATGGATTCATATTGGACTTCAGACCGATTCTTCCCATCCATTACAAATTAAGCCTAAGAATCACTAAGTAGACCAAATTTTATTATACATGACTCATCAAAGATTATAATCCTATTAAGACATCCATAATTGGTGTATCCCATTTTAAGTAACAAAAACCTCTCATAGATTCATCTCCAATCATTCCATGACATTACAACATGAAATTTGGCCTATAGACCCATTAAATGGGGTAAGTGCACACATAAATCAAATCTTAAAATTACCAAAAGCCTAAAAAAATTAATTAACATGAAAAACCAAATTAAATTCCCAATTTATTTATCCATGAGTAATTAATTAAATTCTAAAAAAGGAAATTCAAAAATCAAGAATATTCTAGGAATTCATAATCACCTTTTTATGAGTTGTCAAATATATCAAAATATCTCACCCATGTCTATTCATTTATAATCCTTAGGTTTTGAAAAAAATTAAATATATTGGGGTTAACTAACTCAATTTGGTTATTTTTTAATCCATTCCATGATTAAACTACACCTTAACTCACCTTAATCTAGGGTTAGTTCCTAAACCTATAAATATAGGCCTAGACCTCTTCATTTAAAGAGCTTGGATAGAAATTTATAATAAATTTTTATAAAGAGATTAGAAACAATAGTTTTATAATGAAAATATCATAATCCAATCCATCAATTATAATCAATAAGCCATATCAAATCCAAAATCCATAATTCCAAGGAGAGGAGCAAAGAAAACTCCATTGCCAAAGATTTTTTTAGCACAATCCAAGTAAGCCACATGATAAACCATTTGGATCATTAAATAAAGGTAATGGTCTTGTTTTTATTTACATTATAGTTTTTATTTTCATTTAGTTTTGTTTATTATGCACCCCTTATGATCTAGGCCTAGACATGTTAAGATTGTTAGTGCGTTTATTTCTATGTTTATGGAACTAACATTAAATCTAACCTCCTCTCTTTATAAAATTCATATGATCACATTTTGAAAACCCCAAATGATATATAAGTTTTATAGTTCACATTTTAATACTTAACACATTTTAAATCATGAAAATCTAAAGAGGATGATGATATATGTAACCTCATACAAAGAATGCATATAAATCTGAATCGTACTCAATAATCTCCTACTCTAAGAAATATTTGATTCCTTTAGCTATAACTATCATATGGTACACATAAATTATATTATGTAGTGGGTGTTCATCCTATCTAGTAGTGTGATATGATCACTATTCTTGATACATGTAGTGAACACCTAAAGTTACCCCTACATCATTAGTTGTATACTTTCAAAGTCAATCCAAAAATATTTACAATGCCTTAGCTTCCATTTGTGGAGCTTTGGGTGCCTTTGTGGGTGTTTCCACATCAATTATGTTAACATTTATCAAATCTGATCTCTTATGTTGTAATGTGATACATTGGTTTGTTGTATAGCTTGGTGACCTATGATGTTCATATAACACATTAGAATCATAGCTTTTTATAATAGTTTGTGTTGTATTAACCTATTTTATGGGATGGAGAGATATGAAATTTCATTCCAAGATATGTTGTAAAACACATGTTTGAAATTATATAAGATTGGTGAAAAATCTTTGTGAAAGAGTTGATAAAACTAGGTGAGGATATGGATCAAAAGCTATGTTAACTATGATTTTTGAATTAATATTATTTTTAGTGGCTCTTACTTTATATGGAGGCTTATTTTATTATTTAGTATTTGATTCTAATCCACTTATATATTTTAATTTTCCCATAGATATAATATTGACTTCCCTTTATTTCACTATGTGTCATATACCTACAAACATTGGAAACTTCTTGAATAATATAGCTTCTTGTAATGCTACTAGTAAACTACATTTTAATATGTCTTGGAGCTCTCTATCTACCATGGAGCTAGTCATATTTTCTAATATAGTTTTATATTGAAAGACATATTATGTAATAGGATCATTGTATTTTTGCTTACACTTAATCACATGATATATTATCACTGATGTTAATTGAAAATTGCATTAAAAACATATCTTCTAATGGATTAAATTCAAGGATAGACTAATTAAAAGGATGATATAATAATTGCAAGACATAGTCCTTTAGACTACATGGGAACAACTTAGTTAGGATACAATCATTGGACATATAATACAAACATGTCGTGTGTTAAGCTCATAGCTCATATAAAGTAATTTTAGGTGCTATGAATCTAGATGTTAAAGAAGATTTTGTTATGTGGTGTGCCAAAGGTGTATGTAAAAGAACATGAGAATCCAAGGCATGTGATGCATGAGTAGTAACCTACTCAAGATGTAACACATTAACTTAAAGAGAATGAATCTCATGCATAATGGATTGTATATGTAAAAAAGAGGAACTAGACATAGGAGGTCTAACTCCTACTAAAGGCTATCAAGTTAAAATAGGTTGTTCTATAAGTTGAGTTACACCCAAATTATGTGTAATAATATTTTTATCTATGGGAGTGGAATACTGACCATTATTTGATATTTTCTTCATTTTCATTATGGATTTCATAATATGCACATGATCATGGGGTTGTTCGAAAAGTCTATCTCTAAAAATCTATAAAATCTCATCCTTATTGACAATAATATTTTCATTAAGTTTGGGAGAGTGTCTTGATTCCCATCTTGTGTATTATTTTGATCTTGATTTTATTTCTCATCTTGTACTTTATTATTTTATTATGAAAGAGCTATAGGAATAAATTTTATAGGTCTAGATGCATATAAATGATGAAAACTAATATATTATGAAGTCTTTATACAAGTTATTTGATTTTCCAATAATGTCAAATTTTCACTTAATAACTGATTTTGATTCTATAATTATGATATTATCTTAATCATACTAATAATGCAATCCATTATAATATCATAAGTGAAAACCCTAGTTGCTTTTGATTGAACATGTAGGTACACACATTGTATGGGAATGGTAGAGGCATGGATAGGGTAAGTATTTGTATTAGTAACAATAGTATATGTTGTGTCATCTCATAAAGGAGTGATATAATGGACTTGGTTAGAGATAAAGTAGCTATCACCAACATGGAGATGATAAGGAGAAGGATATTCTCTCTTATGCATTTGATATGACATTAAAACTTAAAACATGGCTATTAGGGTATTAAATTTATGGATTAAGTCTAATAAACTATATATTAGTTAATGTTTGTAAGGATTATTTTCTTAATTGAATTCCACAGATGAGAATAATAACATGAAAGAGATAAAATGAAATATAACATAAATTTTAATTGATATAAATCATCATGTACATATGTGTTTATGTCATCTGTTAATTCATTCCAAATGAAAGTAAATAAGCATGTAAAAGAATCTAGAAAACTTTGTATTAAAAAGTGATAAACTTCATCTATTATTATTATCATGATTATATGAAATATAAATCAGAAAATATAGGGATTTTAAATATGAGTGTTGGTCTTAGAAGGCTATAAACATAAACCCTAGGGTTATCTAAGGTTAGGGTTTGTGCAATATTCAAAGTAAGTCAAGTTCACCAAATGTTTTAAGCTTTTAAGAATTAGATTAATGTAAATCCTATATTGTTAAAGAGTTGAGTATATTAAATAAAGGTATAAATATGGAATAAATACAACCACTAATCTATTATATAATTGACAAAATTTGGCCTTTCTAAAAATAACAAAAAATAATTTAAATGGAAACTTAGCTATAAAATTATTGAGATGAATGATCTAGTGGATAAAAAACAAGGTAGAGGCTTGTATGAGTGTCACAAATAGGATCTAAGTGTCAAAACCCCTCCTAGACAATAGCACCCTAATTAGAGAGTAGGAACATGTGGTGCTAGTGCCCTTATTTTGGTAGTATTATCCTCTATGTAGAACTATTACGAGCTTCTGGGTGCACGTGTCTGGATATGTCAAGCCTATTCCTACATGCATGGATTATGAAACTTTGTATATGACCTATTTTAACTAGTTTTATGAGAAAACCCCAATCTTCCATATTTCTAGGGCATCTGATTGATGCAAGGAACAATGTGTGTTTTTTAGTGGGATAGGTTGGACATCCTCAACAACCGAATATGATGAAATTCACCTACATATCGATACTTTGAAGAAAGATCAATATGAATGTATTTCTCCCTATGTATGTACTAGTCTAAGTTCAAGTGAATATTGTATGATTGTAGACCTGAGTGTTTTGAATTTTCTTTATACTATAAATTTGAGTAATATAACCTTAGGAATGTTGTTGATGGTTTTAGATATAAATAGAGCAAAATAGGGATTGATAACCTTGATTGTGCACAACCTATTCTAAGTTTATATGTGTAATTTGCATCTATTTTGAATCTAATGGTTAAAGGTTTAAATTCATCTATATGTATGTGTGTGTATGCGTGTACATGTGCATGCTTGTATAGGTGATAAAAGAGGTCTAGGCTAACCATAGGTGGTCTAAGATTTGAAAATATATTCATTGGTATGAAAAGTAGGGAAATGAAAATAGTGTAAAAATTGGGATGCTAACACCATGTAGCACTACTATCCCTATTATGGTGATAGTGTTTAGGTGGAAGACCCTAAGGCATGAAGGGCCAAGATGTAAGAATGAGGCTATGGGACTACTTCAAGGATCACTCAGGATTCATGTGGCCCTCAAAAAGGCTAAATAAGTGTTAAAATATGCCTTGATATAGGTTTAGGGCTGAGATAGGGATAGGTGGTCTCAAGTAGTAGTCTTAGCACCCAAGTGTCATTTTTAGGTGTTTGTAGTGGTATTTACTTAATAATTTGTTCATAAGTAAATGTATTATTATGTTTAGTGACCATATCTTTATGTGAGGTTTTAAAATTGTAATCAAACTTTTCCACATTAACGTGTTTAGTATTAGTGTTATATTGATCCTAACTAGCATAAATTGTACATAAAATTTTAGTGGAAAGTTGAGTACTAGAATCGGAAGAAGATTTGTGAAATTTTTGATTTATAGATTTGGTACAATTTCACTTTTAGGAAGCTTTAAGATATTCATTATGGAAAAATTTTGTCATAAAATAATGACAAAAGTTTTATGCTAATATCATATTAACCACAAATTTTGGAAGATAATGACATGTCTCATGAAAATGGCTAATTTTGGCATGAAACTAACATAATTTGCTAGGGTCATACCATGACGAAAGAGCAATAGTGGTATGAATGGAGATAATAACTTCCTTACTTTTGACACACTAAAGGGTGGAGGGAGAGTGTTTTATCTAAGTTGGTGGTTCCCATTTTGGTTTTTTCAGGTTTGAGTTGAGATTTGGTAATTTTTATTACCTTATTTAAGGTTTGGAATGATTTTGATATGAGATAATGAGAAGGTTTAAATTGAGTCATAAGGAAATATTGATTTTTTTGTTTGATCAAAGGCCTCTTCTAAGGTTTGGGGAGAAAATATCATATCCTTATATTTTGGAGAGGCTTCAAGAGTAGTAATGAAAAGCTTGAAATAATTATCATCACTCATATTATGGTTTGATTTATGTTCTAAATACTTTCATCATTTAATAACAATGTGAGAAGATTCATTAGGAAGTTTCTTAGCATTGATGAAATGGATAAGGTTATTTTTGGGAAGATAAGTATATTGAAATTCCTTGATGAGAGTATTGACTAAATTATCTAGTTGTAATATAGAATGTCGAGGGAGCTGGTTATACCATTATAATTCATCTCTTGTGAAGGTTTTGATAAGAAGTTTAATAGTGGTAAAGTTGTTAGTTTGGACCAATTATTTATAGATATTATCAAAATATTTTAGGAAAATATCAATATATTTCATATCATTGTATGTAATTATTTGAGAAATATTTCCAAGTTATATGGACACAATTAATGGTGATAAAGGATCATTTTTAAGATGTAACAATTTATAATGCATAAGAGGTTGAGGTATGATATTCCCATTGGTATATCTAAGAGGAGAGGATAAAAATTTGGATTTTGTTGAGGCATGATATCTAGAGGTTAGCTAGTCATTTTAAAGATATGATTTTAAATTTGGATTATTTTATAATTAATAGTTGTTTTCAAGATGTTTATTTGATATGCCAACTTATCTCACACTTCCTTTGGCTTGGCATGGGTCACTACTTCATCATTGCTTCTAAGATGATTGGGATTGTATGGTACTTATTATTACCCTTTTCATATACCTTATGCTCTCTTGATACCCCTAAATTCACTTACAAACCTCTTAAATCTTCTTCTCCTCTCTTTCACAAGTTTTGCCTTATTGGTATGCAGGGCTAGTAGCATTTTTTTGAGAAAATTTACTTTCTACAGATGAAAACTAGGGAACTAATAATTTATTTAGATACCCTTTATCTCTAAGCATCCGTTAAATTAATTTTAAGTTCAAAATCTCCATTTAGACCACCTTTCTACCTCTTCCTTGCTCATTGTTAGGCCTTATCAAACCTTATTCACCAAAAACTTCTTATAACATTAGGGAACCATACTCAACCACCGCAAAATAAATAAAATATATTTATAGGAACTGAGTCTATAAAATGAAAAATGTTAATTTTTTTTCACTAGTCCAATCTTTTGTAAAGTGGATATCAAGGTTGAAACCCTAGTTTAGGGTTAATGGCTTGTATAGGAGCTCGAGAGCATTCAAATTGACCTTACTCATTCAAAACAAGGAATATATCTTCTAAAAAGGTTTCCTAAGGTCTATATTACACCTCCACATATTTAAATATCAATAAAGGTTCACACTTGGGCCTCTATTCCTCTTTTTCAAATTGATTTTCTTATCATTGTATGCCTAAATATAGTTTGTAGGATTTGTGGAGTTTCACTTAAGGGTTTAGACCAACATAAAAGGTTTAAATATTATGTGGGACTTGTTTAAGGTGTATGAAATATGTATCAATCTTTTATAATCTATTGATTGTCTCCAACACTCCTCTATCCCACCTTTTGATCAATTTCTTGACTATTATGTGTGCACAGTCAAGGTCTACAATGTTTGAAAGTAAATTTTTGGTTCTCAACATTCAAATAATATTTTGAAAACACTATATGATATTTTTTTAGGATATATGGTATATCTTACACCTTATATAAATAATACTCTCACACTTTGACTCTTATTCGATACACTTTCTCTATACTCTATTCATGACTGCCTTGAATGCTCTATTTCAATATGATTACAATACCTTCTAAGGAAATTGATGAAAAATTAAGAAATTTAAAAATTCAATCACATTTAATAAATTTTAAATGGACTCACCAATCTATTTGAAATTTTACAAACATAGTATTACAATATCTTCCTTGAGCAATTCTAACATAGATATCATCTTGGACACATATAATTACAAGGTTGCAAACCTACTTTTCAAACTTGGGAATCTTTATTCATTCATATATTCTTAGGAATAGAGCCCCTAAATTGAGTACATATGAAAATATCATTGAGAAAACCAAAATTTAAAAGTTTTATGTATAATTTAAGTACCTTGACTACTTCCAAACGTCACAAACAAGAATGTTTTCACCTTGCATAAAGACCAAGATTGATTCTTCCATACAATGGTGATAATGATTATTTTTATGTTTCCATGGTTTATTTATTATTTATTCCTAACCATTTGACACCTTCAAAACTTCTAAACCTCCTCCTACAACATCCTTACTATGCAAAATTATTCAAATTTTTAAACTTGATAAAATGGTAGGAAAATCTAGATTTGAAACTGTAGACTATCCTACCACTCCTAAGTACTTAGAAAAAATACAAGATTCCTTATAAGAATAATAACACATTTTTCAACATCCTAAACATTCCCATTGATTGAAAAATATTAGCCAATCCAAAATTGCTTAAACAAGACATCAAAATGAGTCATCCATATAGGATGCTCTTGCATCATACTCTTGGGGTATGAAATAAACTTTCCCTCAAATTTTTTCAAATTTTATTTATCTCCCAATAATTCCTCTCTATATTTATCTCCTCATATGTAATGGTACACCTCATGAATCCCAAGGTCTATGAGTAACACATAGACATCTTTAGGCTTTAACCAACTCCACCTTGCTTATTCCTTTGAGGTTGATGTATTGCATAGTGTTATCCCACTTGATCATATTTAGCACCTAGTTCTTATCCTAAAACCATCCTACACATGGAACAAAAAAATAAATGTAATAAAACTCCTAGTTATCTTCTTAAAAATAAAACACTGGATTTGACATGCTTCATTTATCCATACTTGGGTTTGTTGCTTTTGGGAGTGTCATTAATGATTACTTATTCTCTTATATAATATTATTAACTATTGTAACCTCTTTATCCACTTTTTTATATCCACTCTCCCATTGATTATTTTCTTCTCTTTCCATCACCAACTCTTTCAACATGCCTACTTTATCAACAAAACCTTCTATAAACTCCTTATTTTGTATAAGAGATAAATTAGAGGACAAATTTTCAAAAAAAAATTATAAATGATCACTAATAAATAACTCACCTTGGTTTTATATTTGAAATATCTCCTTGTTACTTGACTTCAAATCCTTAGAATGCCCTTTAACTATTGCATTCTCTTCTTCCAAGGACTTGACAACTTGTACTAGTTTGTATCCTTCTTGGAACTTACTATAAACTATAATTTTTGTGTTCTCATTGATATATATAACTTCCTTGGTAATATACACCTCTCAAAACATCATGACACTACCTGGTGTCTCTCTCCATGGATTGTCCTTTAATGGTTTTAATGTATACCTAAAACCATCTTTCTCAAAAGTATAGGTGTTAGCTCTCCCATCATGAAATGATATCATTTTAGACTACCATGGTATCCAATTAATTATGTGGTAAAAATAAATTGGAATGACATCACACAATATTCTATCTTTGTATCCACCTATCCATAAGTCTACATAACACTATTCACTCACTAAGACTTGGTGACTATTCTAAATCCAAAAAACCTCATATGGGCTTGGATGTTTTCTTCTCTATAATCCTAATTTATACACTATCAAGGAAGATAATAAATTATCCTTACTAAAATAATAAATTATAATCTTCAAATACTTACCTTTTCTCTTGTACATGATTCAGAATAATGTCTTCCTTCGTGATGGTTCTCTCTCATCTTTGTTGGTATTCAAAAGGACTATCTTCATCAATAAGATTTAACATGTTTTAGGTTCTTCAAAAAATTTATGAAATTAATATACACTTGCATACTCTTACTATACCAATTGGTTCCTACTTTCACTCCAAGAGCAACCACTTTGCACATCTTTAGGACAATCATAAGACCTATGCCCTCCAAATTTATTGCACTTGAAGCACTTGCCTGTAAACCATTGATTGCCTCTTTATCTACCATATGATATACCACCTCTATATCCATAACCACCTTTTTTTTATTATATTGAAACCTCTAAACTACTACCCACTTATTTGATTTGAATAGAGCATGGTCCTCTATTATTTATCTACCCTCTTCCTTCTTGTTGGCCTCTACCTATATTCAACTAACATTGCCTTCTTGTAAACTTATATTATGCTCTAAAAGTATATTGATAGGCTTACTCAATAGTCCTAGGTTCCAAAATACTTAACTCATCTTGAATGACAAAATTTAAGCCATTTATGTACCAAATAGCCTTTTGAGCATCCTCTTCTATATGGCCTACTCAAATGGTCAGCTTGTAGAACTCCTCCATGTAATATTTCACTATAATATCTTTATAAATATAGTTTTTAAACCTCCTAAACAAGTGGGTTTGATAATCCTTAGGCATGAAATTTCCCTTCATCTTGGCCACCATTTTATCCCATGACCTTATCTTATTTTTGCCTCTTCTTCTTCTCTCTTCTTGGATACCATCCCACCATAAGGATGCATGACCTTTAAAACTTATTAATATAAACTTAATATTATTATTTTCCTTAACTTATTCATAATCAAAGTACTTTTTCATGGTGGTGATCTAATCAACTAATTCTTCCACATTAAGATTGCCCTCATACATGGGCACCTCCATCTTCAGATTTTAGGTCAACCCAAACACTAAAATAATTAATATCTCTTCAAATATTACTTCATAACATTCCTATACTCTATCTACATGAGGAATATCATCCTCACCATCACTAACTTAACCTTTATTTATCACTCTTCATTGTGCCAACTCCATGGCTTGTAATATTACCTACAATGTTCCTCATTTCAACCACCAAAGCATCCACTACATACAACCTCCTTTGGGATACTAATACTACTCCTAATCCTATACCTATCATGATTTATTTATTACTTGATAAAATATTCTAGGATATTATACCAAATGATGTAGAGGATATTCCAACTTATCTCACACTTCCTTTTACTTGATTCACTCTTGTAAACATGAGTCATTAGTTCATAATTAGTTTTGAGATGTTTGGGATTGTCTTGTACTTATTTTTACCATTTTAATACACACTATAGTCTCTTCAAACCCATAAATTAAATTACAAACCTCTTAATTATTCATGTCCTCTCTTACACAAGTTCTGCCTAATTGGTACATAGGGCTAGTATCCTTTTTTGAGAAAATTTACTTTGTACAACTATGTACAAATGAAAATTATGGAACCAATAATTTATTTGGATTTGATTTATCTCTAATCATCCATTATAGTATTTTAAATTTAAAACTCTCCTTTTAGACCACATTTTTACCTCTTCCTTACTCACTATTGGGTAGGCCTTGTCAAACCTTGTTCACAAACAACCTCTTGTAGCAATATGGAATCATAACTAACCACCCAAAAACAAATAAAATATATTTAAAGGAACTCAATCTTATAAAATTATTTTTATTTTATTTTTTCACAATTTAAATCTTATATATAGTGGATTTCAAGGTCAAAATCCTAGTTTAGGGCTAGTCTATAGGATCCCAAGAGCATTCAAAATAATCTTACTTATTCTAAAAAAGGTGTCTATATTATGAGAAGGTTTACTAAGGTCTATATTACACCTCCAAATGTTTCCAAATCAATAAATTTTCACACATAGGACACTATTACTCTTTTTCACATTTATTTTGCTCTCACTTTATGCTCAGATACAGTCTGTAGGATTTATGGTGTCTCACTTATGGGTTTAAACCAAAATAAAAGGTTTCAATTTCCTATGGGATTTTTTTTAGGTATGTGACACATGTAGGAATATTTTTAAACCTTTTAAGTGTCTCAAAAACTCTTCTATTCCACCTTTTGATCAAGCTATTGACTATTATATGTATACAGTCAAAGTCTATAGTGTTTGAAAGCATGTTTTCTGGACTCAACATTCAAACGAGTTTGAAAAATATATATCAGATTTTTTATATTTATGGTATCCTATGAAACCTTATAAAAATAACAATCTCACACATTGATGCTCATTTATACACTTTGTCTATATTTTTTCCATGACTTCCTTGAATGCTTTATTTCAACAGGATTATAATACCTTCTATTTAAATTGATGTAAAAGTAAGAAAGTTAAAAACATAATCACACTAAATTTTTTTTAAATGGAATCACCAATTTATTTAAAATGTTATAAACATATTATTACAATATCTTCCTTCCTTGAGTAATTCTAACACATATATCATCCTACACACATGTAGAATTACAAGAATGTAGACCTATTTTTCAAACTTCAAAATCTTTATGCATTCATATATTATTTGTAATATATCTCCTCCTTAGAGTAAATATGAAAATATCATTTAGAAAACAAAAAATTACAAGTTTTATGTTTAATGAAACTACCTTAAATACTTCTAATGGTCACAAATAGGAATGTTTTCACCTTGCACAAAGACCAATATTGATTCTTACATACAAAGGTGATATATGTTTATGTTTATGTGTATATGATGTCCTTAATATTATTTTAAAACTATTTGACACCTTTAATACATATAAACCACCTCCTACAACATCTTTACTATACAAAATTATTCAGATTTTTAAACATGATAAAATGGCAAGAAAATATAGATTTGAAACTATAGACTATCTTAGCACTCATAAGTACTTGGAAAACATTCCAAGATGCCTAAAATGCCTCCTAACACATTTTTAAACATCATAAATATGTCAATTGATTATAAAATATTGGTCCATAAAAAATTGCTTGAACAAAACATCAAAATGAGTCATCCATATAGGATGTTCCTACATCACATTTGGAGTATCTAAGAATTATTAGTTATTTGCATGAAATTTATTTATTAAAATATTTTTGAAATTAATTAAGTTGTATCAATATGTTGTTTTTTATTTGGAGGATTAGGGGAATATTTCCATTACTTTGATGAGGATTAATAATGTTTCAAGTAGAATTACCAATGTTGTTATTGGGAGGAGGATTCTAAATATTATTATCAATCATTCCTCATATATAGTAAGTTTAGATAAAATACCATTTTGATTATGGGTATAAATGGTATTATAATAAAGGTTTCTAAAAAATTTGGAATTATCTAGATCATAATTTTGAGTGAATTCAACCATGTTACATTTGATATATATAAATAAGGTTTTAGAGTATTGGCACCATGAAGTGTTAGATTCAGTGGTTGACAAAGTAGGTAGAAAAGAGAAACCCATATAAAATATTGGTGGTCTAAGGCTATCTAGGAAAATAAAAATATGTGAATTCATGATATTTAAAATATATGAATAGGTAAAAGAGTAACATACAACAAAAAAATGATATTGTCCAAACTGATGTAGTGGGATAAAAGTTAATAATGATAAAACAATATTGATCAGATTGCCATAGTATAATTATAAAGGTGGAATAAATGACAACTAAAATAAATTGATTGTATCATTTAGTTTGACACTGACATAAAGGTGAAGTTGAGATACAACTATATCAAATTGGTTGACATAATCTTATCTATAAATATAATAGAAGTAAACTATATAAATCTAGTGAGTAGAGTCATAAAAAAATGTGATAAATTCAAGTGAGGCATAAAATATTCAAGCTACTCGATATTGTTTGTTTTGAGAATAATATAAATAATAGGAAACAAACTAATAAATTATATTTGATATAATCTATATGATAAAGGTATAATAAAATAGGTAAGAAATCAACTATATAATTTTTTTCAATATAATTTCATAAGTACATAGAAAATATATAGGGGAATTTATTGTGTCAAGTTTCCTAATATAGTCAAGATTGAAAAAACAAGAGACTATATCGAACTAGTCTGTGTTTTCTATAGACACAATAAACTATATTGATTTAGTTGACGTAATTTTAAAACACATGTAACTATATTGATGTTGGCTAATGTAATTACTACACAAAACACAAAAATATATTACCTCTAGCCAATGTAGGTTACAATAAAAAATACAATAGCAAATAAAAAATTGAAATATAATTATTTTAGTTAATATTTTTTTATAAAAATAAGCTCAAGTAGTTTTACTAATAAGATTTATTTTATGGTGTGGGATTTCATATATACTTGTTTGTCCATTGGATATTTCTAACTTAATGTATCAGAGCATTCACATAGAGGTAGAACCATGCTTGTGTCCCACTAAACCTAGTTTCAAGGGTAACATGAATGTAAATTCCTTAGGTAATTTCTTCCTATCAAGTGCACCAAAAAATCAAATATATGGATAGTTTCCTAGAGTTCAATGAAAAGGGAGTCATAGGTGTTTCTTATACAACATGATGCATGTGGAAACTAGATTCATTATTTATATCTATATTATGCTATGAGTATTATTTAAATATCCTCATGCCATGATGTACATATAAAATAGACAAATTTTATAAATAAAATATCGTGTATCCCTTCATGATAATAGCTAAGTAGTTTGAAAATAGTTGAAACATAGTTTCTAGGGAAAACCAAAAAAATAGAAAATAAGGTTTGAAAATCAATATCAAAAACCAAATTGGACCATTGATCGAATTAAAATAAATATAAAATCAACTTAAAATTAATTTTATGATTATATTTTGAAATAAACATTTAATTTTACTGGCTTATCTTTGATAATGAAACAAACATAACTATATCAATATTGGTTGATGTATTTGTACAAATAATATAGAATGGTATTGAGTAGATCAATACATTTTATTTTTCAAAAAAATATAAAACTAAGTCAAATAGTTCAATGAAATTTGTTGAAAAAGAAAAGAAATATATAACTAAATTAAAGAGATCAATATTGTTTATTGAAAAATAAATTTAATAAATAATTGAATATGATGGATTGATACTATTTTCTAGAAATAATATAAACTAAAGTATAAATTTAAATAAAAAATTAATTTAGACTAATTGATATAGTTGAATATAAATAGGGTTGATAATTAATAAAGAGGAAACTACAAAACTATGTATATAAGATTAATATAGTTGACTATAAATTTTACTCTAAGATGAAAATTTATCACCTTATTTGATATCATTTATTGTATAGGTGGCTAGATTGAACTAAATTTACTAGGTTGATATAGTTGGCTGGAGAAGATAAGAAGTAGATCTTAAATATATAACCATGTCATGTTAGATGAAATAGTTCTTTGGTAAGAACATAGAGATGAAAATATGTAACAATATTTGATATAGTATCCTCTAGGTGAAAATTGAGATTGGGATATATAAACCTACTTGATATAGTTCACTAGAAGAGAAAATAAACATAACTCTATCAAACTATTTAA
Source organism: Torreya grandis (assembly GCA_037957365.1). NCBI lineage: Eukaryota > Viridiplantae > Streptophyta > Pinopsida > Cupressales > Taxaceae > Torreya > Torreya grandis. The sequence goes on from JARHVA010005239.1 coordinate 370,262, forward strand.
AATAGTTTGTTGTAAAGGTGAAGGTAATGGTTACTTCATGTTGAGTTCCCAAAAATGTATGCAATGAGATAGGATTGTCATATGACTATCCTATCTAAAAATCCAAACTTAGAGAAGGTAAACTAAGTATATCTCATTAATACTTAATGAAATTAGGATGTGACCAATGAAATTGTTAAATCTAAAAAGGGGAGCACCTACAACAAAATGTCAAGAGAAAGGTTTCATAATTATATTAGAAATAAACACAATATAATATCCCTAACTAGGCCTCAAACTATAAATTAATATATCATAATCAAGTAACTTTAGTAAGGGGATGGGTTAGAAACATGTTAAAATGGTCAAGGAGCCATGGTAGGTAAATGAGGGCCTAGGCTACATAAGGTGCACAAATGGAAAGATTAAATAATATTATAGACACACTAATTTCATGTTTATATATAATTATAAAAAGTATTTTAACATTCATTAACCAATTAACTATGTAACCTTTATCTATCAAAATCAAAGAGCTAGGGTTAGAATATACTTACTTTGAATAAGACCTTTTGAATCTCAATATTTCCCTTTGTCAATGGTGATTTTCAAGAGATTATTGTGGTTATAATGATATAAATGGATGAATAAATATTTAGTATAAAATGGCTCATCCTATTTCATCCATTATTCCAAAATATAACATTTTCCTTCTAGGCTAATATCTAAGAAATAACTCCTCTGAATGTAAAATTAAGGTACAAATGTAAATAATATCAATTGAAAATGAATGTTCATCTCTCTGTTGGATAGAAATGGTGAATTTTATTTATATTTATGGATGACACTAATACATATTGAATATTTTTCTAACAATATAATACAACTTTATTTAGTCATGAATAGGATGAGTAACCTCAAACTAGGTTAGATAGGTTGACCTAGTTGTGAATTGTCTGCTAGAAAGTTTGAAACTACATCAATGTGATCAACATAGTTGGGATGGGATGGATAAATGTTACAATGAAATAATTTTTTCCAATATATTAAGAAATTAGTTAGATGATATAAAATGGAAGAAGATAGATTAGTGATAGAATTTGGGGAGGTTAGAATGGATATGGGAATGATAGATAAACAACAATGTCTCTTACAAAGTACTATCAATCTATCCACCCATTTCTCGGTGCACCCTTTAAATAATTCACCAAGATATATTTATAATTATTAGGTTTTTTTAATAGATAAAGTGTCATTAAATGATAAATTTTCAAAATATTATGAGTATATAGAAACTACTCAAGGTCTACAATGAGGAAGACCCACAATAATAAGGCATTTCCATTGTCGTCCTCTAAATATAATAATTGATTATCATATATGGAATTTATTAATTTTAAATAGGATGTGAAACATGAAATTATTATCTATTTGGATACACAACTTGATACATTGCATACATGAAGAAAAAAATAATAAGTAAAAAAAAATTAACTTTACATTGCTTGGATTATGAAAAAAATAAAATACATTGTATGTGTCTTGTTACCTATGTAAAAGGCATAAGTATAATAGAGGAGGATCTAATTATAGTGGAAATTCATGTAATATCATGGGAAGGAGATTATATATTTTACATGGTTCAATGGAAACCATGGTCTCAAAGAACATAAAATCTAAGTATGCCTTTAAATTCTACATCTTTTACTTTTGATCATGCTTATAATTGGTATGAATAAAATAAATAGATATCAATACCACCCCGAGACAAAAACTTTCTCAATTCAGGCCAATTGAAATCTATTTCAAAAAAAATGGCCTCAATAAAGTTATCAATATTAGGGAAATTGGTAGTAATTTAAAAACCAAAATTAGCCATAAAAAACTTGTAACTTCAAACAATAGGTATCAACCTAAAAAATAACCATGGTATCCAAAAAAAAAATAATAATTAGTGGTACCCACCTTGAAACAAATGGCAAAACCCATGTAATGTAAATCAACCATGGCCTAACTAGAATGTTATCTTTCAATAAAGACCCTAACGAAACCTAAAATAACAACTAGTAATGATGATAAACAATTATGATCCACCTCTACCTAGATCTCCCAAATTACATACCCAACTTACACCTAATATAAATAATAATTTGGCTTAACTAACATATAATAACAAACTAGTAACATATCTAACTGACCTGATGGAAGTTGAAAATATACAACTTCATTCAAGAAGGACCATATCAAATATAGCTCCACCATTAATTAAAAAACCTATATAAGACATCCAAGATACTAAAAATAACCCACCAACACAAAATAAAATCCCCACTCACTAACTAGGCACATCCATCAACCAAGAAGCACATAATAATTATCCTTTTTAGAAATATTGACACTAAGAAAAAGATCAAGAATTTGAATTTGATTTTATAGGTCAACTTAAAAAGTGTTTGTCAAAATTACATTTTATAAAGAAATAAAATATGATTCCATTTACACTAAGTTTGTCCAAGACCTATGCCTTAAGAAACCTACTCAAAAAAGGAAGACCCCAATGTTTTTTGAGTAGTTGGTCAACTTTCAAATATTATGTTGTAAAATATAGTCCCACCCAAATACTTTGATCCTCATATTTTTTTTGTTGATGTTCACATGAATGGTACACTCATATAAGAAACTCTAATAGATTTAGGGGTATCTATTAATGTTATGACCAAGGAAACCACGTATAAACTCAAACTTACATGCCTTCATAAAACTCCATGTGTTATGTAAATGGTAGACATATCAATTTATAAACATAAAAGAGTGATTGAGGACATTTTAATCATAATAGAATAATTGCAGTACCTAGTTTATTTCTTCATATTAAAACCAAAAGATAATTTAGGAGAATATGTTTTTATCCTAGTGTAAAATTGTATGGATATAGTGGATGGATTCATTGGCTAAAGGTTATGAAATATACTTAATTTCAATGTTTACTAGCTATAATTCTATGTATGTGCTTATTTCAAATGAAAATACAATAAAAAAATGAGTCTTATACGCACTAACCCAACCTTAATCTAAAGTATACTAATCTCATTGGGTAGAAGCTGAAGATGAGGATCATGCTCCTATACAAACCTGGGTAATTATTGATCAGAGTCCATATTTTCAATAAAATGAAGAAGAAAAAATTATTTACAACATCATGAAAAATACTTATTATGTTGACCTACATGAATAAAACCTTTTGTAATACTCTTAGTGTCCCCTTTATAATGTCTTTGCATTACAATAATCCTTAAATCATTAGGGATATATTATAAATTTCCATGAACTTTAACTAAAATATTTATACCTTATCAATCTACTAGGTAATATTATGTCTATGATGTCATTATAAAAATAAGTAGACATACTATCTAAAACCATCATATTTCTATCAATATACTAGGAATTGAATAAGGTCAATCAAATAGATCTTGTTCTACATAGATGATTAGATAATGATCTATGAATTTTAAATATATACTATAGGGTTACCTACAATCAAAATATAAAAACAAATGGTTCCAAATACTAATCATATGACATGAGGATGTAGATATCACTAGGTCTCTATGAAATTAAATTAATTATAAGCAATTATTGTAAGTATGAAACTAAACTAAACAAATGGGAAGGGTTATAATAATTTTAATTGGGTAAGGTCCAATGGTAAACCAAATAGGGGTCTATGCAAACTAACGAGAAATATGGAAATTATAATAAATGTTATATCCACATGAGCTTATTATATTTAGATAAACACTAAAAAAATATACATACATTCATTCACTAAGCACAAACAACATGTAATCTACTAAGTAAATAAAGGAAATAGTATAGAGTTATAAATATGTACCTTGGGGTGGACTCATCAAACATCAATATCCCCTTGGTTCTAGTGGATGTTTACAAGAGATGTTTTGGGTTGAATAATTCAAATGGTTGTATAAATACATAATACATCCTTAGCTTGTAACTCTCAATGATTCCTCCCATTTGGATTTAAAGACATCACAATACAATCTTCCTCAAGTTAGTGTTATAGACCATAAAATCCTACAAATATGACTTAGGCTAGAAGTGTGAATGATAATAGAGTGAATAGAGTGTATATGATATGATATTAATGAAATATGAGCCTTACATTTAATAATTTGATGGTATCAACCCAACCAATATAGTTAAAATAAGCTAGATGACATGGAATAGTATTATTCAAGCTGATATAATATATATGTTAGAAGACATGATAAAAATTGTATAGGGATAACCAATATAGTACAAAAAACATAAAAGGTACTAAATATATGGTATCGACCAAGCTTATGCCATAGGATATATGGAAGCTAACATAATTGAATAGGGATAGGATAAAAAATTTAGATGAAAAAATACTCTAAGGAGGACAAAATAATAATGGTAATGGTATAATCATTATTTAATAGAAACATCTCTCAAAAATTGCCATGATTATTTACCACCACTTTCCCATAGCATATTTTATGGTATTTAGTTAAGGATATTGATGTTCTAAAATTTGTTTCAAGATAAAATGTTAGTAAATGACAAAGTGAAAAATATTATGTGTATACATATGCCCCACCTGAATCTCATGTCACAATAAAGTAATGTGTGTTGGTGACTTGAGAAATAATATGCAACAAAAAATATAATTAAAATTTAATAACTAAATAATTATTTATAAATTCATAACTAAAAATAGTATATACATGTCTAATTTATATTATCATTGTATTATCACATCCAAATACCATAGTCTTGATCATGGAAGGTATAGTAAATACATTTGAGAAACCTTAGGGATACAAAAGTATAAATGAATAAAAGAAAATAATTCAAAAACATGATAGTTGAAGTAGAAAATAGCTTATTGAACTTATTGAATCTCATGTAAAATTAGAAATATGGGATCACAATGTCTAGGTTAGAACCAAAAATATAAGAAAAATGATAAAAACAAAAGAAAATTAGTAAGCTAAAAAGCCAAGGCTACTTATGATTGAAAAACTAAAAATTCTTCAAAAGTGAGATAATTAACAATCCAAATAAAATAAAAGCACATATAAATGATTAATGATAACAACATGAATGAGAGGAAACTAATAAACCATACTCAAATGAAAAAAATGAAATGGAGAAATAAGACCAGATATCTTGAAAAAGGAGAATATAAAACTCAAGCTCAAAAACCCTAAGTAAGAAAAATATTATAAAGATAATGCAATAAAAAATAGAGCATATCGCAACTTCTCAACTATGAAACTTTTATTTTAAATACAAAAAAACTAAAATATCTATACTACTTCCATGTCGAGAGAGATGGAGAATAGGATGTCAAGAACATTGAAAAAGATTTAGAAACAAACGTGCATGTCAAGAGGGAAAGTGGAAAGAAGAGAAATAGGACATCACCAAGATGATAAATTTATATCCACTATTAAAATACACAAATTAAGATAGAAATACTAAAGTTTTGAAACATCAATAGCAGTAAAGGACCTTGCCTAACAATGTAATCTTGGGATAATTAGTGAAAAATAGAGATCCCATGAAGGCTAGTATACACGAATTATAAAAGGATCTTACCTTGCCACAACATGTTACCTAATCCTCATGACACCTTATAGATTCATCAACATACTGAAAATATTGGTTAAATTTTTTAGAAGATAGGTGGTACAAAAATATAATAAAATATAATGATGAAAATGAGATATCACACCCTACGATTCTAGCCTACTTCACCCCATTGGACCTAAACTCTATCATGAGTCAAACTATGGAGTTTTAGTTTTTAATAGAATAGGATATGTGCCAAACAAAGATCACATCTTTCGGTGTGATATTAAGTTTAATATATAATTTACCTTTTAACATTTCATTTTATTATGATATGGTTTTTAACTCTTTTGGATTTTTCTATTTTCCTTCTACATATGGATTCGTAATAACCAAACATGGGTGATAAAAATGACTATCACAAGAATCTTACAGTTAGTGTCTATATAAATGGACCTAAATACCATGATGCCTAAATAATCCTATATATGTCTATTACAAAATGGGTTAGTCTTGAAATCAACCTTGGTGAGCTCAAAGAAATGAAAAATAGGGAATGATGGGAATGGTCATAGAGTGATTGGGTTACCCTAATCATAAAAAACGTGCAAATTAATATGGGACAATGACACATAGGCATGAATTGTCACCATCATGAGAAATGGGATTTACATATTAAGATCAAATTCTATAGTTTTGACACAATTGAATATGAATGATTCTAAGCAAGGGAAAACATTATTCTTGACCATTACCTTTTATTTTGAATAAGACACCTAGTTAAGTCAGGAGAAAAATTAATAAACGTAATAAAAATGGTGGATGTCTTTAAGGAGATCTCAGTTAAGGTCTTACCATATAAATCATAACATGAAAATATAATATCCATAAGTAAGTTATAAAGATGAAATACAAGACCCAATATGGTGTAACATATAATTAGATATATGTTTGGGAAGAATACTATGAAGGTGTTACAATGTAGCTCATAATCTAAAAAACTAAGTGGTGTAAGTAAAAAAATAGACTAAAAGACCAAATATATGTACTAGGGATAATGTAAGTATAAATTTAAAGTAAATTTTGTTAATAGATATTATATCCAATTCACACACACACACACACACACACACACACACACACACACACACACACACACACACACACACACACACACACACACACACACACACACACACACACACACACACACACACACACACACACACACACACACACACACACACACACACACACACACACACACACACACACACACACACACACACGCACGCACGCACGCATGCATGCAAGCACACACACACACATATAACTCTAAATGTGTAATTAAGAAGTAATAAAAATAGAAAAAAGCATACAAATATGAAACTAGGAAGAAGATACTCTAAGTGAAGTAATTATTTTAATACTAAACATTAGTTAGTTATTTCAAGATATGTCCTTAATGTTTTTGTAATAGATATGTTATAGGTCCAATAATATCTTAGCCCACCATTTTTGTCATACTTTCCCTCTTTGTAATGGGTGCAATCCAGAATTAATATTAAGTCTTTGACATCAAAAGTAAGAACTTTGAATTTTTGTTACATGCTATCTGAATCTAAAAAACTTAATTAAGTATTATTAAGGGATATGGATCTAATGATTTGTAATTATAATTTTCATATCATATATAGATATTTATATTATATGATTAGCAGTCATATTATTTATTTTTAATGATAAATTATATTGGAGGACATTTGCATATGTTTATAAACATACTATGATCAAATTTGAATATGATTTCATTTGCAAATTTATTTACATTAAAATGGTTAATTGATAATTACATATTTTGGATATGTGATTACTTATTATAAGCTCAAACTAACTACCTTTTGTTTGATCTGGGTGGTTATAGGACTATTCTATCATCACATAGTGGTATAGAGGAAGAATATCATAGGGGAGGAGGGTGTAGATATCATTGATGGGGATAAAGAGAACATAAACAAACTATATACACACCAAGGATTTTTTAGTGGTGAAACTTTGTTAATTAATGAATATTCCATTTTTTTTAAGTCAAGATTTGGTGATTTTTTAGGGTAGCTGACAACACATGATTGCTTAAATTTTAGGGTATAATTTACATTTAAGGGTCAACTCAACTACTTTTTAAACTATTTTTTTTCTTATATATGTATGTCGTAGACACCAAGAAAGCTGATATGGAGCCATTAACCACTATATATAATATATTAAACTTTATATAGCCCATAGGCAAGTAACTATAACAAGGTTTTATATGACAGTAACTTGGTGTTAGGTAATGATATCAAGTAAGGGAAATGCAAAAATATATTAGATGATTTAAATCAATCACAATTTTTATTTAATGTTGATTTTATGGATTATGTTGAGTGTTAAGGTATCAAGAAAATATCAAATCCTAAATATTATTGTATATTAAGATTCCTCTCAAAATATTATGAAATTTCAAAAACAAATAATTGTGATATGAGTTCATATAAAAAATTTATGACCTTGATAATTTGGGTAGTCATTATTACACTTGTAGATGGATGATTCGATGACTTAGTCACATGACTACATCATGCAGTATTTCATCTGCAAGTGCAATGCCAACTCCCCAACTTCTTGAGGCTATAACTTTTACATATGGAGTTAGACTAGAATGATTTTTTTGAAATTGCATAATGTTCTGAGAGGAATACAAATATTCAATAATATTTTTGTGTAAAGAAGTTATTTTTATAAAAAAACTCAATTATCCATGTTCCATAATTTGATTCACCTACATAAATAACCACCTAGCTCCATGGATGAATAGATAATATAGTCAGGTGAATACATTATGTAGTTGAGAAAATGAATGATACTTTTAGGAATTGTATGATGTAGTGACATGATTACATGATGCATTCGATTGAGTGCATGATATAGTTACCTAACTATATGGTGTAATCAGATGACTACATGATACCACATCATAATTTTCCATGTGATTCCTCATAATTTTCCTATATTACTTGACACCTTCCAACCTAATTCACCACCATTATGAAACTAATTCACCTAGTGACCTCCAAATTTTTTTAATATCAAACACTAGAAATTTCCCTAATACACACACACACACACACCCTACATAATTGATTTATTAGATCAAATGAAAAATAATAACTATTTTAATAAAATATTGAATGTTTCTTGTATTCAGGGTTTTTTTTAGTGGTTAATCTTTGATAATTCATGAATATTCCATTTTACTAAATTTGGTTTTGGTGATTTGTTTGGACCAATAAAGAGCACTAGGTCACCTAAATTTTTGGGTTGTAATTTAGATTTATAGGTTGACTCACCTAATATTTGAAACTAATTCTAAAATTATGAGTGTAAATCACCATGGCCTTAAAGGATATTCTACTTTATTTTTCTAATATATGTGACATAACCTAGATGCCTTTCTACCCATTATATATGTTAGACTAGACACTCTAGACTCTTGACTACACATTCTAGATACTCAAATTTATTCATCTCAAAACATTAGACAATTTTAAAAAATGGATCATCTTGATCTAAATCTATATGCAAAAGTTATGCCCATTTAAAGTTTTAGATGGTGACCAAAGGCTCTCAACATTGTCTACATACTTTGGACACTGTCTAGAGTTTATGGATGCCATCCACAAACTCTAGATGGAATTGAGAGTCTATAAACACATTCAATAAAAAGTCTCTAGATGCCATTGAGAGTACTCAACAATATCCATTTATTATATTCAATGTCTATAACTTCAAATGGGCATAATGTTTGCATATAATTTGAATCAAGATAAATCATTTTTTTTAAATTTTCAATTTTTTTAGAGGAATATAAATATGTAATAAATTTTAGGGTTAAATATATATATTATAAAATTTTCAAAAAAATTTAATTGATCATCTAGAACATAAAATATAACATCCATAATGTGTATTCAAAAATCCAAAGGGTTTAGACACCATCCACAGGATTTGGACATTGCCCACAGGGTTTGGACACCATCTATAGGGTTTGGATGATATCCACAATGTCTGGATGCCACCCACAAGGTATAGAAACCATTTATAGGGTATGGATGATGTCTAAAGGGTTGAGATAGATTTGCTTAAATGTTGTGGTTAGGTAACATTTGGGACTCACCTTTGCAATGGAATTAATTTCGCTTCAGTTCTCCTAGAATTCTAAATATACTTTTCAAAAAAATTGAGAATTTTACATAGGGAATTTTCCTATGCACCCTTAACAAAAACCATGGTTTCATTGTTTGTCCTTGCAGTAAGAAAGGAATGTTTGCATTGTTGGAGTTTATTACTTGTCTTGATTGGCATAGTATGTGAAGTCTATGCGTTAATTGGTTACATTTTCTTAAAATATTTATATAAATAAAATTATATTATGTTAACCTTAGATTAATTATACATTATATAATTATTGTTCTTTTGTGGATCTTATTTAAATTTGTTTACATTATGACCCTTTTTGGTGACAAAGTGGGGAGGTTAAATAGGGTAAAATCACCCAAAGCAATTTTATTAAATTCACTGTGGAATTTTTTTGGTTAATGTTTATTATAGAATTACCACATATTAAAAAGGGAATAATTAGGTTTTATTTGTGTAATTGACTTGGCTATTATAAAATGATTAATAAATTGAATGTGGTGGCCATGATGGAAATTAGGGCACAAAATACTGAATTAATAGGCATAGTATACATACCTAGTAAAATAAAAGATGATTTCATAATGAAGAACTTGTAGTTTATTAGGAGAAGTGATTGGTCATGCAAAATGTGGTTGGAAATAGGAAAAATAATAATAAGTAAAAGGATGAGAATGGTAACACAACAAGGATTAGAGCTTAGTTAGGAGAAAAAATCTATCATTTCACACATTTAAATAACATCCATTGTAGAACTAGGTTCATTGAACTTGAGTTTGTAATTTTGGTTATTGATTTTAGACTTACTTTAGTAAGAAAATATGTTTATTTTATATGTGTTAAATAATGTACTTCATTTAAATGAGGGTAATGGTATAATATTATTATTTAGAACAAAGGTTTTAGGTTTATATACTTGGGGATGGAACTCTATTCCATCCACAAGCCTATAAACATGAATTGAATCCTATCTGTGATGAAAACTTGAATTTTCATTGCTAAATTTATTAATTGAAAATTGGGTATTTAGGTCCATAGACCTGGGGATGGGTCTTAGTTTCATCCGCATGCCTATGGAGACAAGGTCAAATCCTATTTAAAAATAAAATTGGGTTTTGTAAAAATAGACAAGCCTAAAACATAAATATTTAATATTTGTGTAATTAATGTTAACATAATACTTTCTCTAAATAATAAAAAGGGAAAATTTTGTGTTTTGTTTTATTCTAGAAAATTTGCAATATTGGGTGAGCTACATTATTGGCAAAAAACTTTGATTATTCAGAGATTGTGCATTCACACATTTAAATTGTATATTGTATTTGAAAAATATTATACAGGTTGAGAATGATATATGCCTATTATTATAACTAGTTCTAGTTAATTTCATTTGAAGACTAGCTCGGTACTTGTGTTGATTGTCAAGTTTTAGAAGAGAAATATAAGAACATTGTTTTGTTTGGAACATAAAAAATAGAATTATTGCATGGTGTATTTCTTCAATATATTTATATATCAGAAAATAAAGTCCTCTAGACATATATTCTAGTTATAGGGACTCAGGTTGAGATAATTAAGCTTAGGTAAAAACATATTTGGGCTTAAGGTAGAATATATTTGAGTGGTTAGGTATATATATATGTATAAATATTATATATATATATATATATATATATATATATATATATATATATATATATATATATATATATATATATATATATATATATATATATATATATATATATATATACACACATATGTATGTGTGTGTGTGTGTGTGTGTGTGTGTGTGTGTGTGTGTGTGTGTGTACACACACACACACACACACACACATTCATATGAAAATTTATCAAATATGTATATTATCTTTTACAATGAGAAAACATGAGTATAAATTATTGATAATATTAGATCCTTCAAAAATTATTTATTTATTATTTATAAACATAAATATATATTTATATATAAATATAATGATGGATAAGTTTAGCTATGTATGTAAATATATGGTTTAAACAAACATTGTAATATCTAGTTGAAAATATACATCTTTCCATTTGGATGATTCCACACATCTATAGGTAAAATGGGAACTTATGTATATAAATTATACAAGTCACTGTATTTGTTTGAACATGATGATTGTCCATTGATTTTATGAATATTTGATATGATTTTGAAGAAGTATATTTTTGAGTAACTAATATTTACATACATACATATACATACATGCATACATACATACATATATATATATATATATATATAGATGTTATATTATTTGTAATGATTTTTTGATAAATATAGGGAATATGTAGCTTACAAAACATATATAGGATGTATTCATATATTAATTAAAATATGATAATATTATTATATTAAGGTAATGATGGAATAAGTTTAGAATATTAAAATTTGTCAATGAAGTATAGAAAAAGCTTAAGATACATTAATTGTGCTTTATGAGTTATCTTGAGACTCATTTGGATTCTATTATTAAATTTGTGGGATACTATCAAATCTTATAGTATTTGAGTTTTAAATTAAAAGAGAGAGGTATAAAATATGTATAGTGTCTTTAATCTTAGATTATTAATTTCTACACCTATATCTATTTCTAGTTTGAATATAATTTATAAAAATAACTTATGCATGACATTGATGAGTTTGAATCAATGATTTTGTTGAATAATTATTACTTATACCTTACATAAAAAATTTATTTATGTATGATATAAATTATATTTAGTGTGCCTTGAATTTTGTATGAGAAATTTTTTATTCATGTTTCATAGATAATAGGTGATAGATATATGAAGGTGCTAACTTACAACTCATATATCTACCCCTTGATATCATTCAATATATTTTGATTCATTATTAAAGAGTTTATGTGAGTATAATTTACTCAAACCCATGTAACTTATGATTTATATAATGAAAACTTTGGCCAAAGTAATATTATAGATGATACATTGTATTTCCATTATACTTTCTAGTTTGCATGTGTATTCTAATGTCATATTAGATAGAGAATTTTTTTCCATGATTTATGTGATTATTACATGTATTAATGATTATACACGCATGGGTTTTTGTTTATTTCTCAATATCCACATTTCTTTATCTTTCCATTTGAGAAGGGAAAGGCCACTCATAGTGGATAGGTGTAAAGGAGACTGACAGTCTATGGTTGGAGGTAAAGCACCCTGATGATGTTCTCCCTTTCTTTAGCTATTCAACCATTTGGTAATCACACTCATGTCTATTCATATATATCACTAAGTTATTTATGAGGCTTATTTTACTATTATACATGTTATCATATATATTTAAACTAGTTCTAAAATGTGTAGAAACCTAAAATTAGCCACCAATGGCTTCATATGAAACTTTAGACTGATTTTTACCAATCTTTGCAAATCAAACCTAAGAATCAATAAATTTATCAAATTTGGCTTCATAACATGAAATTTTCCTATATACCAATTAAATGGGGAAAATGCAAACATCAATTAATTTAAACCTTGAAAAATACCAAAATACCTAAACATAATTAATTAAAATGCAAAACCAAAACAAATACCTAATTGAATTAATCATGATCAATTAATGAAGTATTAAAAAGGAAATTTAAATATCAAAGAATATCCTAAGAATTCATAATTAACTTTTTATGTGTTGTCAAATATCCTAAAATATACCACCCATGCATATTCATTGATAATCATGACTAATTGACATCTTCTAACTCTACTAGAGTTAATTAACTCACAAAGGTAAGGTTTGAACCCATCCCAAGATATAACTACACCTAAACACACCTTGGGTTGGGGTTAGTTTCTAAACCTATAAATACAAGCCTAAACCTCTTCATTTAAAAGATCTTATACATAATAATGTTATAATGCTAGTTTAATGACAATATTGAAATATATAGAGTTATAATGCCAAAATTGTGAATCATAAGCCAAGACATCAAGATACATCAAGTAATCATGATCCAAGCCATGGTTCCAAGGAGAGAAGGAGATATCCAAGATCCATTATCATATACTTTTGAGCACAAGCCAAGCAAACCAATTAAACACATCATTTGAAGCATCCAATGAATTAGTATGTAAATTTTTAAGTTCTTTTCATTTTTAGTTGAGTTTTGTCATTTGTTATTTTTTCAGTAAGGTCTCCGTATGATCATTTATGGAGTTTTTATGATTTTTTAGTGTGTTTTTAATTTCATTATTTTAATGGAAACCAGTGCTTGATATAACCTCCCCTCTATCACCAAGTTACTAGCATCACAAATAGCATACCTAGTAGGACTACATACAAGCAAACTAAGAAGCAGGGATTCCCATGTTTGGACATTATATTGATAATTTTTAATTAGCCTATTACCACACACAAGTCCACCATCAACCAAGACTTATCTTATATGCTCCCACTCCACCATCATTTGTTAACAACAATGGTCTTGTACCTAATCATGATTATGTAATCACAACTTGATGGTCAAGTATTACTATACTAGACCCATAATTATCTACCACTTCACCCATCATTCAACCAATAGTTCTACCTTAGAACAAGCTATTTACTAATTTCTAAGAGAATATGTTTGAAATTGTGGAATAATTACAAAAGATGCCTACACAAATCTCTATTTTAGATTTGTCATGTACACAGACTATTCATGAAAACATCTTGACAGAGTCCCTTGTTGAATCAACATTTTTTAATGACATATCTCTAGTCAAATTTCAAGCTTTGGTTAGACACCTATCTCTAGTCCAACAATTAACTTTAATCAAAATGATATGTCATCCCTTGGCCCACTTCATAACAATCCATTATAAATCAAAGTTTATATAATGTGGCACAAACAAAAACATGTTCTCATAGACAATGGATCAAGCCTAAATATTGTGTCTCTAAATCTTTTTAATCTTGTTGTGTATATGACAACAAATCTCCAAGTATAAATAATCACCATCAAAGGCTACAATAATTAAGAATGAGAATCAGAAGGCACCATTAGCTTACTAGTTATGATTGGGACCTTAACCCATGATACACTATGGTATGTGTTAGATCTTGATTTTTCATATAATATGATTTTGGGTAGACTTTGCATATATGAGATTCATGCAATCTAATCAAAATTGCATTAGTGTATCAAGCTCTCCTATTTAAGAATGGAGATTACTATTTAAGGAGATTTACATCCATATGAGCATTGTAAGCATTTAGAGGCTAAGTTTAGAATCTAAAACTACCATTTAAAAATGAATCCAATTGCTAAGAAGGATAAGGGAAAGCAAATAATTTTTGATTCACAAGCCAATTGCATTAACCCTGATACCCTTAATTCACTTTCCCACATGCCACCTCCTAAAATGTCCAATCATTATACCATCTTTGCTAATGGCCTAAGAGAATACTTAACCCATGACACCTTTTACATTGAAAAGATTCCACATAACCCAAAGTCCTTTGGAATACTAAAAGATAAACCACTAATGTAATGATAAAGAAAGGGAAAAGGCTAACTATATAGTCTAACACTTGTCACTTTAATACTAGCCTCTGGTCAAAAATAAGAACCTATTAAAGGTGATGAATCATGGTTATATACTAAATACTTGGCTAAATGTTAAAATAATTCCAAATATCCCATTCTTAATTGTAACATGTAGAACCAATACTATGAAGGAGGAGTCATTGAGCTAAATCAATAAGGAACACATGATCCAATTTCTGCGACTAGGTAAAAAGAAACCTATGGACTTAGATTTGACTTTCCTAGGGGTGATCCCACATATATTATTTGAGTTTCATCACCAATAAATAGTGATGACAATGTCAACAACAAAATAGAGTCCAATCATATCCAATTTGATGACCTAGCCCATACTAGTTTGTTTGATGATAATGCCATTTATACCCTTCAACCTATCATTCACCATTATTTTCTTCCATTATATTATCCCCAAATGATATACTGGTGCCTATAATAATCCAATGGGTTGACTGATGAGGTCTAAAATGATGAGGCCTTCTACAATTTTTTAGGCCTTAGGGACAATGTTCTATTGGGAGACCATAAAAAATGGTTCTCAATCAAGTTGAATCTTGAAACCTATTTTAGAGAGCGGGTGAACACCCTTAGATAAAAACAATTAAATAAAACATTGGGGTCCTAAATTTAAAACCTATTCAACATGCTTTTGGACCATGGAAATAGTAAATATAAAGGCCAATAAAGTGGTGAGAACCTATTTTAGGTGTCATTAGATGAGGGTATTCAACCTTATTCAAACATAAACCAAGATACCACCAACAATGAAATTGTCTATGGTTCCATGTTTACTCTTCAAAACCATCATCATTTTGATAAAATCATCCAAGATACCACTGATGACAAACTTGCCCATGGTTCTAAATTTAGTATTGAAGAATAAAAGGAATTTGGTCACATCATCTAAGAGTTCCCAAAAGTATTTATTACATTTTTATACCTACCCTTGGGGGATATTGATTCATCAGAATTAGGATAAACGGAAGAGCCAATCCTGATAGAGGACTCTAACATTGAAAAATAGTTCAAATCTTTGCCTACTATTCTTGAAGACAGTTCAACCCTTATAGTAGAAGACATAATAGAAGTAAACATCGAGACTCTAGATGACCTAAAATGGATTAAATTAGGAACTACCTCATTTTGGAGGAACATGAATTCCTTAAATCCTTAATAACGAAATTTTTTGGTATATTTACTTGGGATTACTTTGACATGCCTAGTTTGGACCCCACCTCGGTTGTTCACCACATTATGGTATATCTTAATGCCAAACTAATGAAATAAAATTTATGAAAGATGCATCCTCATATTTAATAATTATTGAAGAAATATTTGTAAAAATAATTAGAAGTAAGATGTATTAGGCCAATTGAATATTTAAAATATATTTCCAATGTTTTGTTAGTAAGCAAGAAACTAGAAGGAATTAGAATTTACATTGGTTTCAGAGACATAAACAAAGCCTACACTAAGGATGAATTTCCGTTTCCAAACATTGAGATGATTATTGAATCCATAGCAGGTTATGAAATACTTTCACTTATGGATAGATTCATAGGCTACAACTAGATTCAAATCACATTAGAAGACCAACACAAAATAGTGTTTACCACTATTTGGGGAACATTTTCTTATCGAGTTATGTCATTTAGTGTAATAAATGTAGGGTCCACCAATTAAATATCCATGACTATCATATTTCATGATATGATGTATGACATCGTTGAATACTATGTTGATGACATACTAGGTAAATCAAACACCAAGGTTGATCATCCAACAACATTGAGAATGATGTTTGACTGACTATGTGAATAAAAAGATAGGCTCAATCTTAATAAATGTGTTTTTAGATTTACTTAAATAAAATTTCTTAGCTTCATTTTGTCTTACTAAGACATTGACTTTGATCTAGCCAAGGTATGAACCATAACATAAATGCCACCACTAACCAATTTGAAGTAGTTCTATAGTTTTTAGGGAAAGATCCAATCTATTAGACATTTCTTATCTCAATTGGCTAGTCAATGCCACCCATTTACACACCTACTAAAAAAGGGTGTAATTTTAATTTGGGATAATTATTATCATAAATATTTTCAATAACTAAAGGACTATCTTACAAATCCACTAGTTTTATTGCCTCCTATGCTATGAAAATCATTCCTTTTATATCTATAAACTATAGACAAATATTGGGGGCACTTCTAGCTAAACATTATGATAATAGAAAGGAACATGTGGTGTACTATCTAATCCATACACTAGTCACATATGAGCATAATTATAGGCCCATTAGAAAAGCCTATTTAGCTATGGTCTTCACGGTTCAAAAATTATGACACTAGATGTTGAACAATAAAACCATGGTCACTTCAAAAGTAGATCCACTCAAGTATCTACTATCCAATACATCACTATAAGGATGCATGTCCAAATGGATCATTCTTTTTAGTGAGTTTGAGATAGAATATGTGAACCAAAAAACCATCAAGGGGTAGTTTCTTGCTAGTCAACTTGCTAAAGCACCTATTGTAGACATAGATCCACTAACATTCCAATTCCTAGATGAATCCATTATGACCATCATTGACACACCTCTTGAGGAGAAGCAATAGAATCTTTATTTTGATGGATTATTCATATCACATAGAATGGGGGAAGACCTTTTGTTTTTCTATTACCATAGGGGGATCTAATTCCTTAGTCATTCAAAATCAATTTTCCTTATATCAATAACATGGCCAAATATTAAGAACTTATTTTAGGGATTTGATATGTAGTAAAATAAAACATACATCATCTAATATTTTATGGTTATTCTCAATTAATCATCAATTAGGTTACAAATTATTTTCAGACCAAAGATGATAAGTTGGTTCTATGTAAGGCCATGATCGATACTCTCAAGTAGTATATTGTTGTATAATTTTATCATATACCAAGGGATGGTAATAGAATAATAGATGCCATGGCTACCATTGGGTCTTTAATTCAACATACATATTTAGCCAAAGAATACCAATTTCTCATTGAAAATTTGTTATTACCTACTCATGAACCTTTAACTTTTATAATGATTTGTGATATTATTGGTCCTATCTCCACTTGGTTTTCATACTTATATGCCTACCTCCATGACAAAACTATACCACCAAACTTATCCAATAAATAATCCAAATCCTTTTTCCATAATATTACACGTTATACCTTACTCAGACCAACCATATACCACCACAATTTTGATGGAACTCTACTTCATTATTTAGATTTGATAGAATCTACATTAACATTATGGGAAGTTCAAAGAAGGGTATGTGGAGCCCAAACCAAAGGGGCCATCCTATCCAAAAATATCTTGCATACTAGGTACTATTAGCCAACAATGGAAGTAGGTGCAAATGCATATCTAAAATAATGAAATAAATGTCAACATATTCCAATATAATTTATGACTTAACCAAGACTTTGAAACCAATGTTGACACCAAATCCATTTGCTACATAGGGCCTCAATCTCATTGGGAAGATAAACTTCACCTCATCTAATGGACATACACATATTTTTACTTCCATATAATATTTTACTAAGTTGGTTGAAACTATACCCCTTCCCTACATGACTAGAAAGAAAATTTAAAAATTCATCTTTAACCATCTTATTCACTACTATGACATCCCCTCAAAAATTATATCTGATAATGACAAATCATTAAAGTATAAGTATGTTGAATCATTCTGTTTTGAGTAGAAAATTACTCAATTTTTTTTTGCCACATATTACCCATAAGGTAATGCCTAGGCAAAATCATCTAACAAAACCATTGTCAACATCCTTGAAAATATTGTCAATGATACTAGCCATGATTGGCACCTTCAAATTTTTTGCACCCTTTGGGCATACCATACCAATCTCCACACTCCCATGGGTGCCACTCCATATTCAATTGTTATGGTATTAAGGCTTTTATTCCCATTGAGGTTAAGTTACCTTTATTATGAATCTCTTTGAATAATGTCCTAGATGATGAATACTATGGAGTAGCTCAACTACAATAAATGGTTTTACTTGATGAGAAATGCATGGATTTCATAAACAACCTTAAAGTATATCATAATTGACTATGTGGCCACTACAATCAGTGTATGAAACATAAATAATTTTAACTTGGTAACCTTTATCTTAAATAGAACCAAAAGAATACCATGGCCAAGAAGAAGAAAAAAGGAAAATTCAAGCCCAACTAGGTAGGTCCTTTCATCATTATTATAGACTATGACACTGGGGCATATAGTTTCATCACACTATATGGGGACAAACATGAGGAGCTGATGAACATTATACACCTCAAGTGGTACTACAATTGAGTGATCTAGTGTATTATCTATTATAACCATTTCTAATTTTACCATATTATCAATATTTTTCTTTATACCATATCATTCTATCATTATATCAGTTTGAATTTCCACCATTTTTTTCTACTATACCTTTTATATTGACTGACTTGTTTTGACCCTACATACCTAGCCTATTTAACCTTGGTTCATCTATTGGTTCTAATTTCATCATGAAGAATCAGATCATTTTTAATAGTGGCTTCAAGAATTCCAAGCAGTTACCACATTTTGAAGAAGTATGCTAGAAGTTTTGGCAGTTGCATCCTTCATTTCTTACTCATCCTATACCATGCCTTATTTGTGTTGTCTTGATTATAACTACCTTTGGAGAAATTTGTGTCTCACTAGCCTTGATACTAATTATAATTGCCTATGGGAAAATTAGTATCATTCATGTATGTCATTGTTTCCTATTTATAACTGCCTATGGGAAAACTAGGGGTAACATTTGTTTATTGTGCCTTGACATACCAACTTACAATTCCTATGTTGAACTATGAAATTATACCAACTATGACTTTTTTGTTTGAGTTGGATGCTACAATTGTCACATTCCTTTACTATAAGGCATAACTTTTATGACTTGAGGTCCTATTGGGACTATGTAGGTAGTGTTTAATTCACATTGGGGTCATCTTAGTCTCCCTTTTCCATATGATCTCACCATTTTGTGAGCATTTTTAAGTCTGAATGCTTTTATTGTTTTGTGATCTTAGACCATTTAGTGTCTCTTTATTATTAATCAAGTCGAGATGATCTAAAATTTGAAAAACATTTGTCAAATTTATTTATAAAAACCAAAAATATGACCACTTGTTTGCCTACAGGATTCTGAGAACCCTCACTAAGTTATAAGAAATCAATTGTTATTTAGTTTCCCTATCCTTTTGGCTTTTTATCTCATGTTATCATAGTTTTATGAGTTCATTCCTATATTATTCTATCCCATTCAACATGTTTTTCTTCTCATCATTTTCTTCTATTCCATATCCTAGGAGAACTACATTTGGCCTAAATTTTTTGTTGGATATCACATCCATGAAACTATGTAAACAACTTCCACTTGCCTAGTACATATGGAGACAAGTCAACCACCCCCATCCTTTTCTTCTATTACCCCATATTATTTTTTTTATTAATTTTTTTCCTATTTTTATGAGAAATGTTCATCATACTATTTGTGTCATGTTGTTTGTACTAACATTGTGACTAACTATTGTTTGTTTATTTTTTGTTTGTCTTTTTTTATTTGTGATTTGTGATTTGTTTATTTTTGTGACTATTTATTTCATTTAAGTAATATTTCCTTGATTTAGTCTACATGCATATGTTGTGTGATTCTTACACATTATTTTTTATTCCATCCATATTCAAATGTAAATATTATCATCATGGTTTTTTATCATTGGTGCATTATTTTCTAGTGAGTATTGGATCAGCAGTCAGTCCTTATGCACATTTGAACCAAGTTATCATGGTGTTATATCATAATGCCTACCATCACATGCTATATAAAAATTATCTTCAAGAAGTCTCATTAGTAATGCAACTATGATACTCCTTAGCACTGACACCAACAACATTTCTATTCTAATCCAAATCATATCACAAATAGAGTAATCAAATAATGAAATAATTTTTCTCTTTGATAGTTTGGATGAGCATCTCCCTACTAGTAGGTTGCCTAATTCATATTTATCCTCTATATCATATTTCCCATCATTAATTCATATCAAGTTTTCCATAATTAAGATACAATGCCTATAACTGCCTTTAGGTAAATCATTGTATACCATCCCACTTATTTACCATAATTAGGGTACAATGCTTATAATTACCTTTGGGCAAACCATTTTACACCATCACAATTACATTACCAATGATTCTAACTACCTTTATGTAAATCATTGTTTTTCCACCAATTTGAGGGCTAATGGTTGTAAGCACCTTTGGGTAAATCATTCACTTTCTTCTTCCTAATTGAGGCAAGTTTCTATCATGTCGATGATTCTAACCAAACTTGGGCATATCATATTGTTTGTTTATCCTCACTAGGATAAATCCATATGCCATTCATTATAACCACCTTTGGGCAAAAGAGTCCATTCCACTCCATCATTTCATCTATTTTGTCCACTTATTTCCTTCTCTCAAGGGATTTTTGACCTCTTTTCCAATCACTCCCTTGAGGGGGAAACTATAATTAATCTATTTCCATTGAATTCATAAGTGTATAAAACCTTTTAAATCTTTGAAAAGATGTTACTATGATTATAGGTTGTAATGCCTTCCAAAATAAGGGCAAATTGTAGACACCTAAATTTGGCCATCAATGGCTTCATACTAAACTTTAGACTAATACTTACCAACCTTTCAAAATCAAACCTAAGAATCACTAAATTTCTCAAACTCAGATTAAT
>JARHVA010005239.1:400000-415000 GCA_037957365.1 Torreya grandis
TCTTATGCCAACTACAACTTAATGCAATAAACAATATTTTTTTAAAACTAATATGTTAAGTTAAGAAGATATTATAAAAAATATTTTATGGTTGAAATATTTCAACCAACCCTACCTTATTTTCTCAACAACTATAAAATTTGGGTATTCCTCTCTAGTAAACTTTTTATCCTTTTATACTCTTTTAACTTTGACAATTACAATTACTCTTCCTTAAACAACATTTGGAGGGAAATACAAAGATTTGAATTTGAATTAAAATATTACTAGATCTTAATCATGTCTTTTATGAGGATATATGTAGATAATCCTACATCATACTCTCCCTCTAGAAAGAATTTTAACCTTTATTCAAATGCACTTCTTCCTTCATGCTTTAGTCTTCACTCTATACCTGGATCCCATTGCTTTGTTTGCATTTCTTGAGTTTGTCTTTCTTTGAGATAGTCTTTGCCTTTCATTCTGGTTCTCTTTATCTTTTGGTATGTTATTTTCGTCATTTCTATCTCAACTACAACCTCCCATATCCATGCTTCTCCATCTTCATATGTGTCTTCAATATCTTCATATTTTATGGGATTGTCCATTGAATTATGGACTTCATCTATCTCCATCTCTTCAAAACCTACATACAAAACATCAAAAGCCATCTTAAATTCAAAATCTTGAGGCCATAAAGCCTCTTAGCTGCCTTCATGTTCTTTTTCCTTGACCAAACCTACCTTTGCCTCTTTGTTTTGTTTTTCCCTTACTTCACTCTCACCAATGGTGTCTTCATCATGGCTTCTACCTCTACACATCTCTCTTGGAGAACTAAAGAGTTCCTATAACATTATCAATTCTTCCTTTAGTGATATATCATCTATCTCACCATTCTCTTCATCAAACTTGGGTTCATCATTCTCAAGAATTACTTTTATTTTACCCATCATCTCATTCTTTCTTAGCTTATCTTCATATAAATTAACTTCTTCATCAATATACCTATCAAATACAATTGAATCACCCTTACCTTGTTCCTCCTATCTCCTTCCAATCTCTTCTTGAAACCATTTCTTTTTTTCTTTTTTCCTTCAATGGGGCATTGATTTACCACATGTTCACTTCTTTCCTCATCATCCATGCATTTATAACACTTTTATTCCTACATGTTAGTCCACATAGATACTTTCCATTCCTCATTTCTCATGAAAATATAATTAGATGATTCAAAAACATCATCATGAATAATTTGTTTACCTTCCTTATACTTGTGTCATCCTCATGCCTTTGGTTGCTTGTGTCAACTTCTATCTTCCTCTATTGACTTTTTGGTGCTGTTACCTCAACACTCACATCTTCAATCTTTACCTTATTTTATTCCCATACTTTCTCCTTTTTATTATAATTTGGATTCTCAAGCCATCTAGGCATCTTATAACCATGCTCTTGTGCAAACACTTCTTATTGCTTGGGAGTTTGCTTCTTCCACCACTTAGGCATCACATAACCATGTCCTTGAGCCTTTCTTAATGGTTTTACTTTTATTTTATCTCTATACACCTATAAATCATCAATATTCTTCTCATAATAGAAATCATAATCAAGTCCTCAACAATTATTTACCTCATTTTAGGACTCATCCATGGAGAAATCCTTCTTTTCCTTTATCCTTGGTTGTTCTCTTGCCTCTTCTCGGCTTTCAATGACATCATGGAAGTTATCTTCATCTTTCATCTCTTATCTTTCTTGTATGGGTTCCTCAACACCTCCATCATGCATTAACCAATGCATCTCTTCTTCTTTATCAACAATAGGAAACTCACTTCTCTCTCTTGAACATTCACTTGTGCACTTGGTGTCTTCTCTTGCACCAATCTCCTTACTCTTCAAGGCCATTATATTGACCTTCTCAAGGATGATCTTACCTATAATTACCCATGAAAAGACAACATTATTTATAAAAATGAAAGACCACAAGGCCCCTATGAGTGTTCTCTTTATCAACACTCTCATATTCTCAAGTGTTATTCCTAGCACTTCATCTTCTCTTTCTTCACTTATCTTTTTCTCTACAATGAGAACCATATTCACAACCTCTTTCTCCTCTTATTTATCACTTGGAAATATTCTTATATTCTTCAATCCTCTATGGGCTTCTCCCTTCATGGAAATTTCATTTTGACATCTTCTCCTTTTCATTATGAGACCAATTAGCCACTCAATCTCTTCCTCATTAGCCATACCATTCCTTCCATATCCATCTGCATCCAAGACTCATATCTATCTATAAACTTAGATAAATCTCTTTTCAAACTAGAAATCTCTTTATTAATTTCATTACTATTCATACCTCTCTTCTTTAATATGCTTTCTTCCTTATTAGTATCCTCATGTAGTCTGTTGTTCTATAATGTCCTTAACAATATCTCCATCTTTCAGATCTTCACCCAAGTATTTTCCACCTTAGTCTCTTGGTCTCTTCAGGTGCTCACCTAGGTCTTTTGCACCCAAGTCTTTTGGTTCACTTGTATCACCCAAGCCTTTCTCCTTGTCTTGTGTTTTGACAATTTCTTGGATATCACCTAGGCTTTTTGCATCCTAATCTTTTGATCCTAATTCCAAATCCTATTACAACTTATTAACAATCATAATCATCAACACATTATCAAATTCCAGGAAATTCAAGCTTGGATACCAAAATTAGTGTAACCCCCATCTTTTTTACACCTTATATTACCTTCCAAACATGTAAATTAATATTATATTATCAAGAATGCTCAAAACTCTCATTGTACATGTTTGATTGTAGACCTCCCTTATACCCCTATTTCCTCTATCTATTGACCATAAATTTCTATAGGTTAGCTCAATAATTAATTTAATAAAACTTTTTGATACGCATTAATCCCTTTTATAACATACCTGAGAATCAGCTAGGCTTCCTTTGTATGGATTAGTACTTCCTTCTTTAAGCCCTATTCTATTTAACCCTCTTTTTATGAGAACCTCCTTGTCTGGAGAAAAATATAGACATTATGATAGATTTAATCACAATTTTAGATACCCATTACCTCCTTAAAAGTTAATAAAATGTTTCTTAGTGTACTTATTTGGATAAAATAACTTTTCCTATATTGGCCAACTCCTTTCTCTTTACATGCACCTAGCACTCTCTTTACAATTGAACTTTTACATACTTTTTCATACATTACCAACTTTAAAATAATTTAAAAATTTGGAAAAAATTATGAAGGTTAATATTACAATTTTTAAGGAATTCTTAAGGGTTGAAACTCATTTTAGCCTCTAAACCCTAGTTTAGGGCTTTTCCAAGCCTACACGAGGCTGAGAGTACAAATAATGGAACTGGGAGTGCTTTAGGATGTTTAAATGAATATATATTATTTATTTATTTATTTATAAGTTTATTAAAAAATTTAAATTCATCAATAAATTCATAAAAAACCTTTATCCATTCTAAGCACATGGATCTCAACTTGTCTAGAATGTGTTTTTATTGACAATCAATAGGGTTTCAATATTTGTTTCAAATTATTGATGTTAATATATTTTACAAACACTAAATAAATTAATTAATAACATATTAAATATAAAATATTTCTCATCATCTTTATCCCATACAAAAATCAATCCAATTCCTTTCAAAACATATAAAACTCAATAGACTTCCCTATCTTAGTCACCTACAGGCCAAGAGTATATTTATTTCAATTAAGAACATTATATAATGTTTCAAGGAGTATAATGTATGATTTTAATATATATTTATATATTACACATTTTCCATTCATTTTACCAAGCCTTAATGACTCTCTATTCACCTTAAATAGGTTTATCCACATTGATCTCACTAATTTTTTTCTCATGACAGTGAGCAGGGTTATGAAGGTTTTCTTCTCATATTATTAATCAATAGCCCTTAAATATAATGTTAAATAATTTAAATTATATTTACCTTCCTTTTATAATTATTCAAAAATAATCTTATCATTCCATAACATCCCAAATTCTATGTACATACATGTAGAATGTTCATCTACAGGTCTGAGAACAAGCTTTTATGTTATTTAAGACATCTAAGGGATTTTTAAATATATTTATTAATAATTTGAGTTATATGTTATCTAAATAATATATTACCATACTTATATAAACCTCATTCAAATATTTTCAGGTGGATCTATCTTTAGAACTATGTATTGTGTCTTTCTTAGAAAACTATGTCAGAACCCTATTTATAACCCTTATAGGATTCAATGTTCTTTAGATATCTTGATCACATAATACCATGTTAAAAATATTTATATAATACATCCAATGTTTTCCATGTATTATTTACACCAGGACATGATGTTTGTTCCTTAAGCATCCAAACAAAATATATGCACACATACATAGACATGTTCATTGTCTAGGCCAAAACTTTACAAAGGGAAACAACTGGTGCATATCATTTAAATTAAAATCAACATTAATTATTTCATAACTAAATAAGAATAATTAAAACTCATTACATGTCTCAATATCACTACTCTAATTTCATCTTCACACCTTTTTGTCTTCACATGCCAATCTCTTTTTCTTGACTCTTACATGTTCTTGAGTGAGGTCCTCCCTCATTATTTCTTCTTTCCTTATCTTTACACCTCTCTCTCTCTATCCCTGAATTAGAGATAATTTATCCCTATTTTACCCACATCTATGTACCTCTTCCTTCTTTAATTCATTATATTACTCTTTGAAATACTCTCTTGCACCAACTTGGGCTTAATGCAATAAACAATATTTTCTTTCAACTAATATTCCAAGATAAGAATATATTATAATAAATATTATATGGTTGAAATATTTCAACCATATCCCCATTATTTTCTCAACAAGCCTCTAATGTGGGGATTCCTCTCTAATAAACTTTTTATCCTTTTTCAATATTTTTTTTTATTTTGATAATTACAATTACTCCTCCTTAAATTAAAAAATTTGGAGGGAAGTACAAGGATTTGAATTTGAATTAAAATATGAGTAGAGCCTAATCATGTCTTTCATGAGGATGTATGCAGATGATATTAAATACACACACACACACACATACAAAAAAAAATAAAAAAATGTTATATTCAAGTATGAGAGATTTATATTCAAGTAAGTGTGTGTGTGTGTGTGTGTGTGTGTGTGTGTGTGTGTGTGTGTGTGTGTGTGTGTGTGTGTGTGTGTGTGTGTGTGTGTGTGTGTGTGTGTGTGTGTGTGTGTGTGTGTGTTTGTGTGTGTGTGTGTGTGCGTGTGCGTGTGCGTGCACACATGCAAATGCACACACACACACAAAACAAAAAAAATGTAAAAAGAAAAAAAAATATATATGTATATATATATATATATATATATATATATATATATATAATGTTATTTTCAAGTATGATATATTTATATTCAAGTGTGTGTGTTTGTGTGTGTGTGTGTGTGTGTGTGTGTGTGTGTGTGTGTGTGTGTGTGTGTGTGTGTGTGTGTGTGTGTGTGTGTGTGTGTGTGTGTGTGTGTGTGTGTGTGTGTGTGTGTGTGTGTGTGTGACATTACAATGATGAGAGATTTATATTCAACCATGTTATTAGTTACTTCTAAGTTTAACAAAAAATCTAGAGGAATATTTTTTTCAAAAGGGTCAACTAACACATCCTAACCCAAATCCTTGAAGGAAATTAGATCCATAAAATTTAAGTGTCTAAGGTTTCTCATAAAAACTATAGTAACTCTAAGTAGTTATTCTATTACGAATTTTTATTTAGGTTTGGAGACTATTTCTAGTTCTTCAAGGGCCTAAACTTTAAGGTCAATTATGAAATTGTAGATGTAGTATTTAAGATAAATAACTCAGTTAATACCTTTGATTAAGACGAAATATTCATTAGGAAAAGTGTCTTAAAGGTGACTCTCAGTTGGGATGGGGACAAAGGAAATCTTATTGGTGATAAATTTGAATTTTATTGATTTTTGAGTGATAATTCTTATGTCAAACTCCATTAAGATTACCATCCATTTTCCAACTCAATCTCCATATGAGAAATATTTGGAGAACAAATGATGAAGGATATTAAAATGAAAAATGACATAACTGGTTTCATAAATCATATATTTCTAAATATTTTAGGATATAAAGTATATTTCAAGATAATCATGCTCCACTTTCATGTAACAGGTCTCATAATATGTAAAATCATATTTGATTAATATATTTCATACTCTTTTATTCACTCATATTATTGCATAAGCATTATACCAAATGATTTTGGGGTTGATGCCATGTAAAATATTAGTGGAAGATAAGTTTAATATGGTCATAGAGTATGAGTATGAAGTTATTATTCTTTTATGTAATCAAAATATTTTAAAGATGTATTAATCCATTCAAGAGTGACACCTTTCTTTTAGAGGGAATTTATCAAATAGATATGATAATCCATCTCACGATCAAGTCATCAGATTAACCCAAGTTTGACAAGGTAAGTGAGAACGTCAAGAATAGATTAAGGAATAGGCATTTTGATAATAAAATTTATTTTATTAGGATTACATCAATTCATCATAAATAATCCAATAATCCTAATATATTTTTAGAGGTGACACTAAAAACCTACTTGTAAGGATTGAATCTAATTTTGTATTTGATGAGATGATCCAATATGATTAAAGTATCATGAAGATGGTTTTCACTATGCTTTCATTTCGAAATAATATCATTCACATAGGTTTAACATATTTTAATGATGAGGTCATGAATGTTATGGGTCATTTCACATTCATAAGTTACTCTAGAATTTTTAATGCCAAAGTGCATCTTAACATAGTAATACATTCCCCATTTTGTATTAATGATAGTTTAAAGTTGATCCTCAAAAATAATATAATTTTGGTTATATCCTAGAAACTATCCATGAGGGATAACATCTCATATCTAGTTTTCAAATTAAAAAAAGATCAATGGATGGTAAAGGGAAGTTATCTTTAGGACATGCTAAATTGAGATTACATGAGTCAACATAGATGCATATGAACATAATGGCATTTTTGTCAATGGGAATAATATTAAATACCCATTAAAATTAATCTATAAGATTAATGAATTTAACATCAAATATATTGATGATTTATTTATAACATAAGGTAGAAACCTTGAATGGGAAATTTTATTTCTTTTGGTGTATGGGTTTCACATCCAAATATGTCACAATATTGTGTAAACATATTATAGGGTAAACATTAGGAATTTTTTTCATTACCAAGAGAAGTAGTGATGATATTTGTAAAAAAATATATAATATAGTTATCTTTCTCTTTAGGATGAGGTTCTTTCGAGAAAATAATTGGTCTATGAGTGGAAACCATAACAACATTAATCGATAGGGTTTATTTGATAAGCACAAAAATTTCCATCTTGATAATTATAAAGAAATAATTGAAGTTCAGATATAGGATCCACTTTTATATCAACACTAACAACAAAATAATTGAATCAAGGATAATTTTTCTAAAAATGGCCGATCTTGTGATGTTGGTGAGGAATTTGAGGCTCTCTAGCATGGATAAATTATAGGATAAATTCATAACGAGGAAGGGTAGGAAAAGGTTCATAATATTTAACATCTAATTTAAGACATGTAATCAAATTACCTTTTTTATCAAAGTCATAGTGGATTTGTATTATATTATTGGATTTTTCACCTAAGGTAATATTAAAGGATGAAGAAGGAAAATATTTTGACTATTTATATCTTCTTGGTAGATACAGTCTTGTATAAAAGGACTAAGGTGAATTATATCAGTATTATGGTATAATTAGTAGTAACATAATTAATTTTAAGTATATAAACTTGGTAATATAAATATTTAAAAGTGATGATGATAAATAAAATGTATCAATACATGGTAATGTCTAGCTAGTGTACTTTTTAGGTGAACATTATACTGTATTAGGCTAGTTGATAGTTTATAAAACTTGAATAATATATTAAACAATATCAACCTATCTAATAGTGTTACAATTTTGGTAAATTTTTTAAATGGTATTAGGATGTTTGATTTTGCTAAATGTGGAAAATCAATTATTTTATGAAAAACCCCTAACAAGAGGGTCATAACCTTGATTTTTTAGTTCATCATCGTTTGAATTAGATGATATGTTAACCAAATGAACATCTTTGTTAGACTCATGAATTTTACCAAGATTATTTTGATAATTATTTACATCCAAATCTCGTGATTGAGCTTTGTTCATGATGTAATCACCATCATATGATGGATAAATTTTACATTCATGATAAGTTGGTTTAGAACTTTTAGTGGAAGTGTCCTTGGTCGAGACACCCAATATTAATAAAAGTGTAAGGGGACATTAATAAAGGGACTTGGAATAATTTATCTACCCTAATACATTATAATAAAATAATCTTATATGTAAGAGGATTCATTAGTATTTCATGATGAAGGACTTCATATATCATCATCCATCAAAGGAACTGGCCTATCTCATGGAAAGAGAGGAGGAATCTATTATGATATATTAACTCAAAATTCATCTTGATAACTTAGTGGTATTATTGATGTTTTTTAACTCATTGGGTTCATCATCATAATAATATCCTAAAATTACTTGTAGATAAAAATTAATCTTGATAAAATTATGGAGAGTCGCACTATTAATATGAGTAATGATGGGTATACAATATTGTGTTTTAGGATTAGGAAGTTGAATGCCCTATGGGTTGGTATATACTTCATACTTGTAATATTTTCCATCTTGGATGAAGCTTATGCATTGGATATTAGAATATATAATATATATCATGTGGTGAGTCTATGGATGAAATAAAAGGAGGTTATAATAAATTTGAAGATCAAAATCATAAGTTTAGTACATATTATTTTGAGTAAGATAGTGAGAGGGATCCAATTAAAATCAAGAAGATTTTGATTGGTTTTGTCAAATGCACATCAAGTAATTATAGTTTTTTTAAGGTTATATTTATAATATCTAAGTTATTGGAGTAAATAAACATAAGTAATGTTTATGACAAAGTCTTAATCCACCAAGATTTTTCTTATTAGGGTATTTTTGATCTAAATATTTATAAAGAGTGGTGAGAAATTAACTCAGAGGAGGATCTCAGCATTAATCTTGTATTATTTATAAAACTCTATATAGGGTTTTTTATAAGGATAATATTGATAAATGGTTTCGATATCATGAAATTAAAAAGGTGTAGGACATTCTAAGATTAGGCCAAGAATTTTAGATTCACTATATGGGAAATATTCAATGTTTTATAACTATTGCATGAGTAACTTGTGATTATAATGATAAGTTATCATAAGTTTCATTAGATGAATTTTTTCAAGGGATGAAATAAAGTTCATCCATAAAAGTCCATTATGTCTTAGGGTGGTATCCTTAATGAGGCTTACATTTATTAGTAGTATTTATTTTAGGAATAATGATAGTAGAAGGATTGGAAGAACTAGGTTGAGGCTCTGATGGCCGAGCAATCTCATCACTAGTTTATGGACTAGAAGATGAAGTAATATTGATAGATAGTATATTAAATTAATTAATCTTTAGAATAAAGCTTATTATTTTTGGTGATAATATCTTTGTGAGTAGGCCCATGATAATAGTCAACCTTTATAATATGCGTATATTGAGAATTGGTATAGTATTGATCATAGTCAACACAATAACAAAAACATATTTATTATAATGTTTTCTATGGGATCTAATTATTGAGAGGATTTTTGATATATTTGGTATTTGGATTTATAATGAGATATTTGTTTTTTATAATCCTTAAGGTATTTTTAATTATGTTATTTTACAACAGCATCATGATTGATGTTTTATCCTAGGATGGTAACTATGGAATATATTTGGAGTTCATGATATGTCTCATGAGATTGACCAATCTTGGAATGGAACCAAATAAATTTATTAGGATCGTACCATGTTTATGGGTCATATTATTATAGACTAAAGGTTTAGATAGAGATTAAAAAAACTCTATTTCCTTTATATTGAAGGGTGGGTGGTAGAGAAGTTGATTATTTGATTTATATGCTTTAATTTTATTTTATGGAGGCTTGGTTTCATGATTAAGAATTAAAATAACATTGGCTGTATTTTATAAAGATTAATTTTTAGAAATATGAGCAAGTTTAAATTGATCCCTAAGGAAATATTTCCTTCTTGCTTGATAAAAAACCTCTTCTAATGTTTGGGGAGATAAAATCCTAAACTTATATTGAAGAGGGGATTTTAGAGAAATGATAAATATTTTGGAAATGTTATTATCATTCATGTTTTGATCTAGTTTATGATCTAAAGGCTTACATAATTTAATGAAAGCATGATAAAATTTATGAGGAATTTTCTTAGTATTGATGAAGTTGATAAGATTATTTTTACAGAGGTCTTTATTTGGAATTCCCTAACTCGAGAATTAAATAAATGTTATAGTTGTGTAATAGAATGTCTAAGAATTTTATTGTACCATTATAACACATATTTAGTAAAGGTTTTGGCTATAATTTTGGTAGTAGTGAAAGTATTAGTTTAAACCCATTTCTTATAGAGATTTACAAATGTTTTAAGAAAGAAAGTAGGATCCTTAGTCTCATAATATGTGATATTTGGATATGTGTTCATATTCAGTTAATCACACCTTTGATAGGTTTGGAACCCATCCTAAACACAATGGGAGGCTTGGGTCTCCCTAAAAGAGAAACAAATTACCAATAGAAATAATATGAAATGGGAAGAGACCCAACCATGGCATCTGGAAGGAAACAAGTCACAAAAAATAGTCCTAACTAAATAAAAACCCCTACAAGATCCATAGAGGGACAAATATCTATACATAAGAGGGACCTAGTCCAAGACCCTAGGGATGGATAGAACTGACCATAAATAAGCCAAAATAGAAGAGGAGACCCAAAAATTGAAAAAATAAACACACCTAACAATAAAAACTAAGAGAGACAATAGAGATTGTCCAAAGTTAGAATGTGATGCAAATCCTCTTGGTTCCTAGACTTCTAGATAATTTCATAGGGGGAACATACAAAATTTCTCCATCAAACATCTAGGGCCCTTGAGGATCATAAAAACATCATGGCCAGGAAAAAAAATTTGGATGAACATGAGTCATCATGCATGAGTTATCATAATATATAAATTTAGTACAATATGAACAAATATTTTTATCCCTATCAAACACTATATCCTAGTTCCAAGAACCCAAGGTGGACCTTATCAAAATAAATTTAGGAAGTTTCTAGTTATAGGTCACCTTTATATAATTTATGGATAAAATAAACCTTTTAGAAGAGTGGGTATCCAAGTCAATGGCCACCAACAAACTAAAAATTCTCTCAATGGTTTCTAGTGTCCAATCTATACATAAGGTGGGAGGAAGGCTAGGGAATTACAACCATAGAGGAAGTCAATTAGTATTAAATTTAAAATGAGACTACTTTAACACCCAAGGTTGAATAATTAGGATTTCCATTCCCATCAACCATGGCCCTTCATTGAGGATTCTTATGTAATCATCACTAAAATCAAAGGAAAATAACATATAATGGTTAGTAATAGCAAACATTTTAAATTAATCAATCCCTTTCCATTTTATTTTCATCTAATCCGTAGTCACATCGATTCCATGACTTAATTTCACAAACATTCCTGCCAAGGTGTTGCCATACTTTTATTTCACTAATTCAAGGACCTTATTAGGAACATATAGAACTAGGTTCTATCTAGTAGCTTTAAATATCAAAGGCATGAAATCATGTTTCATAGATTCTTCTTCCATTCTAAACACAATACCAAGAACTTCAAAGGGATGGTTATGACTCACGGCATTAATGTTAATAGATGAAGCTAGAGAATGTTTAAAATAAATTATGCATGGGTAGAGTAATAATTGTTTTAACCACCACCTTTTTTAAAGGTAAATATTCTCAATCCATTCAGTAATAAAAATAAAATAGGTATAAAAGAAGAGAAATTAATTCTACAATGGGTAGCATTAAGATCTTTCCTAAGAGGAGAAAGGCTACCTTAATCAGGATGCCTAATAGTCATAAAAATGTCAACACAATATAGGAAATCTCCAAGGTCACAATAGGAAAAATCAAAATATATAGACACAGAAACCCAAAAACTCTCTTGATCAATTCCATGTCCCAAAGGACCCAAACAATCTAAAATTGGTAACATTTAGATTAGATAAGTTTGTAGTATCTTTGGATATATGTTTGAAAAGTCTATGGACACAATAAATCTATATAAAGGTTCATTTTGAAGATTTTTAGGCATCTTGTTATGTATAAGATGTTGAAAGATAATATTTTAATATAAATCTCTAAGATAAGGATGGAATTTATTTTTGAATCATAATAACTTTAGGATGCTGAGTATCCATTTTCAAATTGTGGTTTTACATTTGGAACTTCTAAGAGATTCAATAAACTTTCATATCTGTCATTTTTTGGACAATTTGTCCTAGGACTTGTGTTGTATCTAGGGGTAAATTTTAATTGAAGGTAGTAAGATTAGAAGGTGGGGGGACTACTAACATGACTCTTGGCCCAACATCATCATTGGTCTCCTAAACTATCATATTGGATTAATTAATATCATCAAGTCCATAACTCTTATTTGTATTATAAATAGTATTGTCATAAATATTATTCATAAGATGGGTTGGATAATATAGATCTTTAGTTTACTTGATTTTAACCATATTACATTCAATATATCTAAGTTATTTTGTGAAAAATATGCCATGAAGAGTTATCTTCAATGGTGGATAATGTAGAAAGGAAGAAACAACCCGTGTATAATAAAATGGGTTGATGATTATAAGAAAGATATGAAAAGGTGACATCATGATTCTAAGTGGGATATAAGGTGGATAAAAATAAGTGGTTGATTATAGAAAATAAATGGTATTAGATACAGAGATGTTGTTGGCTTCTGGGCCTAGGAAAGATGATTCTATTAGTTCGGGTAATGTAGTATAGGGAGAAAGGAAACAATAATGGTGGATGATATTTTTTACTGTATTAGTTGGGCCAAATTAGTTGGCTCTAAACTAGGTAAGTTAAACTCTATCATATTATATAATATAGTAGGATAGACAAAATAAATTATATTGATTTAGTTGATATAGAGCTAATTTATAGTAAAATTAGATTATAATGGGATAGTTGATGAATTTAAGGAGATAAATAAAATAGCTTTATTAGACTAGTTGATTCAGTTCATAGACACAAAAAATTGTATTAGGCTAGCTGATGGACTTCTTACATAGTATAGAATGATATTGGGATGACCGATATAGTGTACAATACAAAAAGTAATTAGATATAAAATTACATCTAAATATTTTTCAAAAATTAATATTAAGGATATATACTAAAATTATTTATAGGCTCACAAATATACTTTCTCATTTATAGACTAGTGTTGATCCAATGTTTCAAATCACTAACTATAGAGGATAAACCATGTATGTAGCTAGTATCCCATCTCTAAAGTATAAAGAGAGTAATTTCCCTATTTGATGTATTCCTCTCAAGTGCCCCAAAAATTAAACAACTAAAAATGATTCATAAGGTTAAAAAAAAATAAAAATCATAGGCATTTTTGATACACTATGATGTATGTGGAAACTAAAATCCATGTTTAGTAATCTTCAATGGCTTGAGTATTGGGGTAGCACTTCTCACAATATGATATATTTCAATATATATATATATATATATATATATATATATATATTGGCTTGTAATGATAATAAATAATTATTTTTAAAACATTCATAGCATAATTTTGATGGAAAACTAGATAAATAGAACAAGGCAGAAAATCAATGTTGAAAACTAATGTGCAACATTCATTAAATTGAAATAAATAGGCATAGAATGATATATAAAGATAACTATTTGATATAGTTAGAAATTAAATATGCTTAAATTAAACTTATAGATTCATATCAATCTAGTTGATATAATCATAAACATAAAACATTATATCAAATGGATGATATAGTATATGCAAACACATAATGAAACTTGACTGGTCAATACCATTGTAGATAGGTAGAAAACTATATCAGGTTAGTCAATGAACTTGGTATAAGGTAGGAGTGTTTCATAATATTCATGATAGGTTCATAAAAATTTATTCAAATGATAATATTAACCTATAACTATCCTTTTTATTTCTATAAACTAGGACTCAAATAAGGTCAATCAAGTAGATCATACTATACATGGTTAATCAGGTAATGACCTATGAATTCTATAGATCTATTAGAGGTTAACCTAAAATCCAAATATCAAGAGTAAAGGGTTTAAATCTTAATAATATAACACATGGATGTATCGATCACTATAAATCTCTAAAATTTTATTGATTATAAACAATTATTGTAAGTATGCAAGTAAACTAAACTAAGTGAAATGGTTAGGATGCTTATAAGTGAGTAAGGTTCCATGGTCAACCAAATGTGGATCTATGTAACCTATTGTGAAATATGGTAGGTCTAAAAAATCTTATAGCCACACTAGCTTGTCAATGTATATAAATACTAAAAGATGATATGTATGCATTAATTCTCTAAGAAATAAGCAACATCTAATCTAATAAGTAAATAAAGGAAAGATCTAAGGGTTATAAATACTTACCTTGGGTAGGCCTTCCAAGCATAAATTTACCCCTTAGCTCAAATGGATATTTTAGAGAGATATTGTGGGCTAATACTTTAAATGGAAGGATAAATATGTAATATATCTTCATCTAAGAACTCCTAATGACCCATCTTATTGATCTTCAAACACACCACAAGATAGTCTTCCTCGAGATAAGGTTTTAGACCAAAAACTCCTCCAAATATGCCTTAGGGTAGAAGTGATAGAAAAAAAGAGTGAATAGAGTGTATATTATAT
>JARHVA010005239.1:417500-465000 GCA_037957365.1 Torreya grandis
ACCTATAGATCTTCCTTACCAAATCAAGTATTATATCTTGGTATGAACTAACTACCTTAATAAAATGTTAGAAGTAATAAATTTGACACATGCATAGTATGATAAGGTAGCAAAATATATCAATGTAGAGATATTCACATGGTATGGAGTTCCAAGGGAAATAGTCTCATATCAATAACCAGAATTTACATATGATTTAACTCCATCCCTTTTGAAATAATATGAATCCTAACATAAAAAATATTCTTCCTATCACCCAAAATATAATGGATAAGTTAAAAACACAAACAAGGATTTAGAAAACATTTTGACCAAAATGATAGTTATACATCATTATGATTAGGTAGAACATCTTCTATAGTAAGTATGGTACTATAGGATCACTTGGAATACCACTACTTTTATATTAAAAAAAAATTTCCTTATTATAAAATTTGAGCTTAAAACTCTAAGTAATTCCTTGGAACTTGTTATGGATTTATTTGAAGCATAATCAAAAAGGATTATGAAACCCAATATCATAGATGAAATTTGAATAGAAGTTTCTATAATACATATATATTTAACTAATAATGGATCAATTGGAATGGCAAGCTTATCAAAACAAGTAAGTTTCATCTTGTTTATTGGTCCATATAAAAGATCGTAAAGGAGTACTTTAGATGGGATGACTTAGTCTATACAAAATAGAAAAATATTTTACAATGGAGTAGTGAAGTTACATACAGTTGGTCCCATGGTATTTTACATAACTATCAATAATCATCACATTAAAATTTAAAATAAACTTATCAAAAGAGTAAAAGTTTATTCAAATAATCATTATGGAAGAAATACTTGGAATGGATATGGAGCTCTCTCACATGTTGGATGAGCACTATGGCCCAAATTATGATTTTTCAAAAGATATTTCTAAGGTATAAAATGGGTCTATCATCCTTACCTCTCTTGGGTAAGGTATGAACACCACATGCATTAATTTTCTTTATAGAACAAGATTTTTGTTTGACCAAAATTGTATAAAATGGGCTTGAATGGAAAACCAACTTACTAGCCAATTAAGATTAAAATTAAAAAAAAAAAAGATAAAAATAGTAATAAATAAATCTAAAACATTAAATTTAGATTTACATGTGCTAAAATCCTACTCTAAAGTGATATAGACAACATTCCATTGACCTAGAACATTTGCCATGAAAATCTTTGCATTGATTTACAACACATGTAGGACTAAAGTACAACACCTACAACAACAAAAATCTATAAGACAAAAAAATTTATACTAGGATAAATATATGTCAATTATTATGGATGTATCATATCCTAAGTTTATATTTTCCTTTTTCATTAGTACTGGAGTAATTATTTTTACTTTATTTAAAGGTTCTACATTTACACAAACACAATAGTTGTAGGTCCTCAATATGGACATGTATCCACTATTACTTATTTCATTTTGAAAACACTCATTTTAAAAAAGTAAATTTTATCCCTTATTTCCATTTTATTATCTTCATGACACATGTAATAATTTTTCTTCTAGATCATCCTATTATACAGTCAATAACTTTGTGTTTATTTAAGAATTGATAGTTTCACAATAAGGAATTACTTCAAATATTAATTCTCATAGAGTTTTAGTGACAAATATGACCATCATGAACAACATAATTTCTAGGCTAATAAAAGACTTATAGTATTCCATAGTAAATTCATAATTTTATGGCTCGTATAAAAGATTGCAAAATACCAATTTTAGCCACCTACAACATTGATGCATTTGGTAAACTAATTCATTGTCATGTAACTAAACTAGTCATTTAGGATAATCATGTTTTCTTAATTATTAAAAATGTTGCCTATTAGTTATTGGTGTTCCATTAAAATAAATGAGTTATCTTATGACATATGTGACCACCAAATTATATCTTCACATACTTAATTTCTGTTTTAATTTCCAAATCATAATAGATTAACCCTATACTTGGTTTAACTTGTCACTGTCATATCATACCATAATTAATTCATAATAAAATTACCCATATTTATTATAATATACATAAAATCATTGCCCATAAATTTTTTCTAATTCTTTCCCTCATATTCCATTAGTTGCATGTGAAATACAAGTCTAAATGTAGTCCACCTATAAGTGGAAACCTAAAGTTGGGTTAGAGGGGAGTGGATAATCAATTTTATTTAACATGTGTAAAATTTATAAATAAGAGAAAAATGATATGGATGGTTCATACATATCATACCAAACATGTGATAAGGATAAAACATGATCAGTATGATATGATTATGACACTTAACTTGAAAATCAATAAACAATTATTCTCACCTCCCCTCCAAAATCAAACATTCCATTAATTTTTATATATTAAGATCCATTTTAACATACCATATAAATATAAATAAGATTCATGGACTTAATTATTTATCAATAATAAAATATATAAAACAATATGAATGTAAATATAATAATAATGGAACCTAGTGACCACACAATTTTAAAAGACAATCCACAGGTGATGGCCATCCTTCAAAATTTAGGTTTGATGAATCTAATGGAAAAAATCATAGCATATGACTTAAAAATTAACCATGTATTTGCTCAAACTATTTAATAGGATAGAGATAATTTAAAATTCCTAGATATAGTTTTAAATTAGGAGCCAATTTTTGAAGTTACTAGCGTACCTCCTATAAGAGAGAGGTGGATAGAAATACATGTAGCTATGACAACAAAAATAAGGTTTATAAGACTATAATAAGTATTGGAATATGTTATATAAGGATAAAAAATATTATCACTTCCTAATACAAAACATAGAGGCTTTGGCTAAAAGATAATTTAATAACACAACCATATGATGCTATCTCTAGGAAGAGATGTTTTATTGCTCACAAAATTACAAAAAACATATTCTTATCTTTGGGATGAGATGTCTGATCTCCTTTTTGGGTTACATATATTTTTATACATAATTTTAAGGTAGGATTAGGATGTGGAAGGTCACAAATATCTATGGAGATGAATTGGTTTGACCTCCATGATTTACAAGATTATAGAATTCAAGAAATTACTATTTGTAAAAACTTACTATTTTCAGATTGCACTATTAAAATTGAAATTTGGAACACTTACACTAGGTTTATAGTATTCAAAAACCACAAAGCATATATCATGCCATCTCATTGCATTATACTCATTCTTACATTTCCAATGGTTCAAATAGGGAGTCAAACAGAGCTATGGTGCAAAAGTTATGGCTCTCAAAAGTTTTACCACCAATTGGGGTAGAATCATCACCCAAATTGTCACATGAAGTGTTTCCCAGATCATTCCTCCCTCATTGATAATTAATGGTCCCTATTACACCAAGATTCATCATCAAATTTGGTATTTGGGTCTTGATTTGATTCTCTGTGAGCCACTCACCTTGGTGGCTAAGCTTGCCCCTTTTCACCATCTGGTAAAATGGAATAGAGTGCCCTCTTATTATATTCATCTAGGTGTCAACAATATGATATTCCTCTACTAGATAAAAACTCCATGGATCAAGTTCATTAATGTCTAGTTATTCTTCTATGACTAAAGTGTCTAGTATAGGTGGATGATATGGTTTGAGGAGTTCCACGTTGAATATTGAATGTAGACCAAGGTAGGCTGATAGGTTTAATTCAAAAGAATTTTATCCAAATTGTCTAATGATGATATAGGGACCATATCGTAGAGGAATTTTTTTTTTGTGTAGGCTTATGAATCATTCCTTTTTAATCCATAACCAAACCTTGTCATCTAGATAAAAATGATGTGTAACCCTATGTTTGTCATGGCATTACTTATGCTTTTGATTCATGTTTTCCAAGATGCCATGAACTTACTACTAGATGTGTTGGATTTATTCAATGAACTTTAATAGTTTTTTTACCTTAGATACCCTATGAGGTGTGTATTCCATAGTGGAGGATGGAATAGACACATTAATTGGTAGCATGGGTTAGAACTTGAAGCCTACATGGAATGGAATATACTTGGTGGAGCTATCTAGGGCTTGATTATATCCATGTTGTATGAAAATAAACCCCTCATCCCATGTGCATGGATGTTTGGAGTGATAAATCCAAAGCATGTGGACAATTATGTAGTTCACTACTTCTATTTAACCATCCATATGTGGATGGAATTCCATAAACTTCATTAACTTAGCATCCATAATTTTCCATAGAGTGTAATAGAAGATAATAAGAAACCTTCTATCTCTATCTAAAACAATGGACTTTGGGAGACCAAAATGGAGCCATACATGACTAAAATATAGTCAAGTAGTTTCCTCAATAGACATAATTTTCTTATAAGCAATCATGATAGACATTTTTGAAAAATTATCAACTCTAATAAAAATAGTCCTTTTCATATTTTAGAGTGGGAAAAAATGAGAGAAAATCCATTGAAATAGATTCCTAAGGCCTGGTTGGTTCTGGTAATGGTGTGTACAATCCTTGCTTCTTATTTTCTGGCTTGGATATCGCATATGGGGTGTAAGATTTGGGGTATCTTTCCACATCCTTCCACATATAGGGCTAGTATAATTGTTATCATAGAGCTACCAATGTCTTCTCTACACCAAAGTGCCCAACTATTTTGCTAAAATGTGCTTTCAATATCATCTTCAGTTGCCCTATAACTAGAACATAGACATGCCCCATGTGACAAAGGAAATTATCTTGAAAATAGAAATTATAGACATGTTTGCCTTCTTACAGTACCTGATATCTATCAATAAAGGCAAGATATATTTCATACAGAGCACCCCAGGTGAAAGTATCATGTCCACATCGATCAAGAACTATTATGAGTGAAGTAATTAGTGGATGGCTCAAAAAATATATGATAGTATTTGAGCTCCACTTTTTGTGTTTGATTATCTTATGGAATAATTACAGATATGTGTCTCACTTCTAGTGCCTCTCATTTCATAGTTTTCTCTAAATCTAGATGAATTCCAATGGTCTATGGTTGGTTTGTATGATTTTTTCTTTCCCCAAGATGTAGTGTTTCCATTGTTTTCAAGCTTGCAGAATGGCATATAACTCATTGTCATATATAAAGTATTTCTTGACTATATCATTAAAATTTTCATTATGATATGCAATAGGATGGTCATGTTGCATGATGACAGCTCCCATGACATATTTAGATTAATTTATCATTAACTTGAAAGGTTGATGAAAGTATGGCAAGGAAAGAATAGGAGTTGAATAGAGTCTATTTTTTAAATTCTCAAATGCTCTTTATTGTATTTCACCCCATTGAAATACAACTTTAGCTCATCCATTACTCACTTGGTTTAGTATCAAAGAAATATGTGAGAATCCAAGGACAAACCTATAAAAAAAATTCAAAACCTAAGAATCTATGAAGTTGTGTGAGGGTCCTTAGTGTAAACCATTCTTGAATACCCCAAATCTTATCTAGGTTGACATGGACTCCTTCCTCATCCACAATGTATGCTAGGTACTAAATCATTTTCATCCCAAATGTGTACTTGATGATATTTGCATAAAACTTGTTCTTATAAAGAGTTTGAAGCACCTTATAAATATGTTACAGATGTTATTCCCATGTTCTATTGTAGATGAATATGTTATCTAGGTAGAAAACCATGAATGAGTTGGTGATGGGTTGCAAGATGTCATCCATCATCCTCATAAAGGTTGTAGGTGCGTTAGTCAAGCCAAAAGGCATAACCAACCATTTAAAGAGCCCCTCCATAATTTTTTTGTAGTCTTCTAGATATCAGTGGGGTTGATAATAATTTAGTGATAGCCATATTTGAGATCAATTTTGGTGAAGAATTTCACACCATAGAGTTGGTCCAATAGGTCATGAATCTTCGGGAGAAGGTAGTGATTCATCATAGTGAATTTGTTTATGGCTTCATAGTCAATGAAAAGCCTCCATGTTTCATCCTTATTTGACACCAAGATAATTGGGCTTCCACATGGTGAAGAGCTTGGCTTGATGTGACCTTTTTGGATCAATTCTTGAATATATCTTTTTATCTCATCATTCTCTAAAATTGAACTATGATACACAGGAATATTAGGCAAAGGTGATCCTATTAACAAATTGATAGAATGTTTTACCTAACATTGAAGTGGAAATCTCATGGGTGACTTGAGTAAGTCATCATATTCTCTTAGGATTTGACCCATCTAATTCTATTGTTGTGTTGATTGTGTATTTAGGGATGCAACATCAACCTTCTTAGATCTCTATGGCTTGACCACCACAAGAAAAAATTGCTTTGTCTTCTCCACTAATCTCTTACATTTCTTAGCACTAATTAGGGATGAAAATTTAGATGGTGGTACTTATGGTACCCTATATCACCATGTTCCAAGAATGAGGGTGATCCTTAAGGTTATTGATTTATAGATTCCATGTCATTCATACATGAATAGTTGAACAAGGAGTACATCATAGACATCTAGATTGAATAAATAACACAAGTCCTCATCTTGGAAAGGTTTTATTTCATATGAAAGAAGACACTAGTGGGTGACATAGAGGTCTCTCCCTGGGCTCAACCATCCAATGTGAATTCAGGTGAGGCTTTATGGATAGATTCAGACTTTTCACAACATTAGTAGATATTAAATTCTTTTGACTTCCACTATCAAGAATAAAATGTAGAGGCTTACCTTTCACCCACAACTTAGACTAAAAAAACCTTTCATTGTCTTATATCCTTTCCCCATGGGTCTATGATGAAGTAATGATGGTATCAAGCTAAACATATACAATCTTTTCTTCATCCTTTTCAACTATAGGGTGTGTACGAGGCTGAGTAGCAGATGTCGAGGATTATGACTCAAAAATCAAGAATTTGATCACTCAACATTCTTATTTGGAGTGAGTTCCATTTTTTTGGTATTCACACC
The DNA here is from genome assembly GCA_037957365.1 of Torreya grandis. Lineage (NCBI taxonomy): Eukaryota > Viridiplantae > Streptophyta > Pinopsida > Cupressales > Taxaceae > Torreya > Torreya grandis. Next base: position 424,455 of record JARHVA010005239.1, read on the forward strand.
ATTCATTGGTCTTCTCCTTCTTGGGCTTCTCATCTCGAAACTCCTTTTAATTCAAATTTTGGCCTCATGTTTGACCTCCTTTGTCACTTTTCCATTTTGAAGGTTGACTCTTCGTATTCTTTCTTCCATGATTTTGCTCAATCTTCACCACAAACTTATACACTTCATTGAGGGTTTCCAAATTGAAGAGTTCCATTTTCCCCCATATATACCATAATAATCCACCATGATATTTGAGAACCTTATGTTTTTCACTTTCCTAGATGCCAAATCTCATAGATAGAGAATGAAAAATGTCAGTGTAATCTTGAACAAAATATTCCTTACCTTGGTGAAGTTGTTGCCACTATATAGATAGATAATCATATGCTTTAATGGGGTAGTATTCTTCCTTTATGGCTTCCATGAAATCATTCTAGGTAGGTTCCACCTCAAGGCTAATGTCATCCATACTAAAAATTTTCTTGTACACTTCCCACCACTTTTTGTTGGGCAATGATGCTTTCAAAAGAGAAAAAGTGATCTTCTCTCCATTGGTGAATTTATTTATAGAAAAATATGAAGACAATTGATGCAACCTATTTTTTACTAGATTAGAATTGATTTTTATTTCAAATGTAGGGATATCAAAATTCCCTTGAACCTTGAAGGGTGTTGAAGCATTGAAAGGATGTTCCATGGAGCTAGGGGTTGGAGATGAGGAGCCAAAATTTCCTATCAGTATTTGTTGGATAATTTGAGTGAATTTTTGTAGTATCTATACTTGATACCACTAGAGGGATTCAAATACCATTTCCTTAAAAGGATGGGATGTCTTGATGTTTTCTACCATTTGAGGTCATTTAGAGTGAACAGGTGGTAGTCTACTAGTTCTATTATTTTTCACCCAATCTTCTTGTAGTCTAACCTCATCCTCAAGATCATACACTATAAGTATAAACCACTATAATACCAATGATCCAAAACTTAGAGCTTTTGGCTGAAATACAATTAAAGAACACAAAATAACACAATCATAGAATGCTGTCTCTAGGAAGAGATGTTTTATTGCTCATAAAATTTTAGAGAACATATGTTTATCATTGGGAAGAGATGTCTGATCTCTTTATTGGGATACATCTATTTATATACATACTTTAAAGGTAGGAGGAGGATGTGGAAGCTCACCAATCTTGAGGGATATGAATTGGTTTGACTTCCATGATTTACAATATTACAGAATTCAAGAAATTACTATTTTTAGAAACTTATTATTTTTAGACTACATTATTAAAATTGAAATTTGGGAAACTTCCACTAGCTTTTTAAGAGTAAAAAACCACTAATCATATCTTGTGCCATTTTCCTCATTATTATATTTCTAATGGTTCAAATGGGGAGTCAAATGGAGCTATGGTGCAAAAGTTATGGCTCTTGAAAGTTTTACCACCAATTGAGGTAGAACCGTCACCTGAATTGTATCTTGACGAAGTGTCTCCTAAATTTTTTCCCAGATCATTCCTCCCTAATTGAGAATAAATGGTCCCCATTACATCAATGTTAATCATCAAGTGTGGTAGTTATGTCTTTATTTTATTCTCTATGAACCACTCACACTGGTGGCTAAGCTTGACCCTTTTGACCACATAGTAGAGTGGAATAGAGCGCCCTCTTGTCTTCATCTAGGTGTTCACAATATGATCTTCGTCTACTATAGAAAAAATCTATGGATTGAGCTGATCAATGTCTAGTTTTTTTACTATGATTGAAGTGTCTAACAGAGGTGGATGATATGGTTTTAGGAGCTCCATGTTCAATATTAGATGTAGACCAAGGTAGGCTAGCAGGTTTAATTCAAAAGCATTTTCTCTAACTTTTTTGATGATGGTGTATGGACCATATCACAAAGGCCAAATTTTTCTATGTGGTCCCATGAGTCATTCATTTTAAATCCAAAACTAAATCTTGTCACCTACAACAAAATGATATACATTTTTTTTCATGGCGTTACTTATACTTTTGATTCATCCTTTCCAAGATGTCATGAACCTATTATTAGATGTGTTGGATTTGTTAAATTAAGTTTGTTGATTTTTCTACCTTAGATCTTCTATGAGGTATGTATTCCATGGTAGAGGATGGAATGGCTACATCAATTTTTGTCATGGGTTGGAACCTAAAGCATAAATGGACTGGACTATGCTTGCTGGAGTTGTGCATGGACTAATTATATACACATTATATGAAAAGAAGCCCCTCATCACATGTGTATGGATGTTTGGAGTGATACATCTAGATCATGTATACAATCAGGTAGTTCACCACTTCTATTTGATCATCAATCTATGAATAGAAGGCCATGGACTTCATTAGCTTGGTATCCATAATTTTCCATAGAGTGGACTAGAAGATATTAAGAAACATATTATATCTATCTAAAATAATGGACTTGGTGAGACCAAAATGGAACCATAGATGACTAAAATAAAATTGAGTAGTTTCTTTAATAGAAAATTTTCTTACAAATAATCATGATAGCCATTTTTGAAAAATGATCAACTACAATAAAAATATAGTCCTTTCCATGTTTACAAGTGGTCAAACCTGAGAAAAAATTAATTGAGATAGATTCCCAAGGCCTAGTTGGTTCTAGTAATGGTGTGTATAATCCTTGCTTCTTATTTGATGGCTTGTCTATTACACATGGGTTTCAATATTTAAGGTACCTTTCCAAATCCCTATACATATGGGTCTAATAGAAATGATTTTACAAAACTATAAATGTCTTTTCTACACCAAAGTACCTAGCTATCTTGCTAAAATATGTTTCCCATATCATCTTCTATTACTCTATAACTGGAACACAAACATGCCCCATATTATAGAGAACATTATCTTGAAAATATAAATTAGAAACATGTTTACCTTCTCAAAGTGCCTAATATGTATCAAGAAAGGTAAGACCTACTTCATACAAAGTAGCCAAGGTGGTAGTCTTGTGTTTACACAGATCAAGAAGTATTGTGAGTATAATAATTGGTGGACAACTCAGACAATATATGGTAGAATTTGAGCTCTCCTTTTTGTGTTCGATTATTACATAGAATTATTTTAGATATTTGGCCCACTTCTAATGCCTCTCATTTTATAGTTTATTCTACATTTGGATGAATTACAATAGTTTATGGTTGGTGTGGATGATCATTTCTTTACTAATGATGTAGTGCTTACATTGTTTATAGTTTTACACAATGGAATAGATCTCCTTGTCATATGTTAGGTAGTTAGTAACTTTATAATTTAAATTTTCACTATGATATTCAATAAGATGGCCATGTTGCATAGTGATAGCTCACATGGCATATTCAGATGCATCTGTCATCAACTTGAATGGTTGATGCAAGTCTGGCAAGGCAATAATAGGAGCTGAATAGAGTCTATTTTTCAAATTCTCAAATGCTCTTTGTTATATTTTTCCCCATTGAAATTAAGATTTAGATCCTCCTTTATTCACTTGGTTTAGTGTCAAAACAACATGTGAAAATCCAAGAACAAATACATGATAATTTTTTTAAGACCTAACAAACTATGAATTAATATGAGGGTCCTTGACATAGGTCATTCTTGAATAGCCAAAATCTTTTTTGGGTTGACATGGACTCCGATCTCAACCACAATTTACCTTAGTTATTGAATTATTTTTATCCCAAATGTGCACTTGTTGAGATTTACATACAACTTGTGCTTCTAAAAAGTTTAAATAACCTTATGAACATGTTGTAGATGATCCTCCCATGTTGTATTGTAGATGAGTAGTCATCTAGGTAGACAACCATGAATGAGGTGGTGAAGGGTTTCATGATGTCATCCATCATCCTCATCAAGTTTTTAGGTGTGTTAGTTAAGCCAAAAGGCATAACCAACCATTTGAAGAGCCCCTTCCAAGATTTGAATGCAATCTTCTAGACATCGGTTAGGTCGATAGAAATTTGGTGATAGATAGATTTGAGATAAATTTTGGTGAAGAAATTCACACCATGGAGTTGGTCCAGTAGATTATTAATCTTGGGGAATGTGTATAAATTATTCATAGTGATTTTTTTTAGGGCTCGATAGTTAATGCAAATAATCCATGTTCTATCCTTATTTGGTGCAAGGATAATTAGGATTCTCTAGGGTAAAGATCTTGGCCTAATGTGACCCTTTTGGATCAATTCTTCAATCTATCTTTTTATCTCATCATTCTCCAAAATTTATTTATGATACATAGGGTTATTAGTCAAAGGTGATCCTAAAACCAAATTGATAGAATATTTTACCTAAAAGTAAAGTGGAACTTCCATGGATGACTTTAATAAGTCATCATATTCTCCCATATTTTAACCCATCTGCTTCTATTATTGTGTTGATTATGTAGTTAGGGTTACAATATCAGCCTTCTTATATCTTTGTGGCTTGACCACCATGAGAACACATTTCTTTATCTTCTCCACTAATTTCTTACACTGTTTATCACTATTTAGGGAGACAAATGTGGAAGGTGGTACCTCTAGTACCCTATAGCACCATGTTCAAATAGTGAGGGTGATCTTTTAGGTTCTTGATTCATAGATGCAATGTCATTCATACATGAATGGCTGACTAAGGAGTACATCATAGAGATCTAGATTTATCACATCACACAAGATATCATCATGGAAATGTCTTATTTCATATGAAAGGAGACATTGGTGGGTGACACGGAGGTCTCTCCTTATGCTCAACCATATAATACTATATGGATTTAGGTGAGGCTTCATGGATAGATTCAAGATTTTCACAACATTAGTAGAGATTAAATTCTTTTGACTAACACTATTAAGAATAAAATTAAGTGGCTTACCATTCACCCATAACCTAGAGTGAAACAACCTTTCCTTATGATCTAGCCTTTTCCCATAGGTATATAATGAAGTAACAATGGTATCAAGCTCAACATTTATAATATCTTCTTCAACTACAAGTTGTGTATGAGGTTGTGTAGTAAATGTCAAGGATTGCAACTCAGAATGCAAGGACTTGATGGATTGAGATTCTTCGTTAGAGTGAGTTATAGGCTTATGGTATTATTTCCTAGTCTTCCCCTTCTAGGGATTCTTATCATGGAGCTCATCTTTTTTCCAATTTTGGACTCATGTTTTACCTTCTTTGTCACTTTTCCATTTCAAAGGCTGACTCTTCATATTATTTCTTCCTTGCTTCTACTAAATCTTCACCATAAACATGTACACTTCACTAAGGGTTTCTAAATTTAAGAGTTCCATTTCCTCCCATATATACCATTGTAATACACCATGATATTTGAGAACCTTTTGTTTCTCACTTTCCTATATGCCCAATCTCATTGACAAAGAATGAAAAATGTCAGTGTAATCTTGAATAGATTGTTCCTTACCTGTGCAAAGTTATTGCCACTATATATACAGATCATCATATGCCCAAATGGGGTAGTGTTATTCCTTTATATATTCCATGAAATCATCCCAATTAGGTTCCACCTCAAGGCCAATGTAATCCTTCCTACACTTTTTCTTGTACACTTCCCACTAGTTTTTGATAGGCAATGATGCTTTCAAAAGAGAAAAAGTGATCTTCTCTCTGTTGGTTAATTTATTTATAGAAAAATATGAAGGCAATTCATCCAACCAATTTTCTACTACATCACCATTGATTTTGCCTTCAAATGTAGGGATATCAAAATTCACTTGAACCTTTAAGGGTGTTAGAGCACTAAAAGGATGTTCCATAGAGCCAAGGGTTAGAGATGGGGAGCCAAAATTTCCTATCAAGATTTTTTAAAGAATTTTAACAAATTTTTGTAGTATCTATTCTTGTTGTTGTTGAAGGGATTCATTCACCATTTATTTGAAGGATCAAATGTCTCAATGTTATCCACCATTTGAGGTCATTTAGAGTGATCAGGTGGATAGTCTATTGGTTCTATTATTTTCTACCCAAACTTCTTATGGTCTGATCTTATCCTCAAGATCATACACTCTAAATAAAAACCACTATGATACCACTAATCCAAAACTCAAAGGTTTTCGATAAAAGATAATTTAGGAACACAAAATAACACAATCATATAATATTATCTCTAGGAAGAGATGTTTGATCTCTTTTTTGGGATAAATCTATTTTTATACATAATTTTAAGGTAGTAAGAGGATGTGTAAGGTCACCAATCTTGAGGGAGATGAAGTGGTTCATGTTCTATGATTTACAACATTACAAAATTTAAGAAATTATTATTTTTAGAAACTTACTATTTTTAGACTCCACTATTAAAATTGAAATTTGGGACACTTATATTGGGTTTACAATGGTTTAAATGGGGAGTCAAATGGAGATATGGTGCAAAATTTATGGCTCCCAAAAGTTCTATCACCAATTGAAGTAGTTACATTTCCTCAATTGTCACTTGAAGTGTTGCCCGAATCACTTCCTTCTTCATGGAACCATGTAGATACATTCATCATCAAATACTTTACATGTGAAGGTAGGTAATCCTTGTATACACTCCAAATTTTAATACTTTAAGACATATTAAGCATGTAATTCTAGTAAATTTGGCTAATTATTTCTTATATATTATAATAAAAGTGGAAATTAAATATCAAAGAGTTAAGTCCTTAACCCTAAACCATAATTTTAAAATCACACTCATAGTTAAAATGTTATTGGTTGATATAATATTAGACATGTACTTGTAAATTTTTATCTCATTACCCCATATTCCTCTTATCTTACTAAAATTAAAATATTTCATAAGCCTATTCCAATATAGCCTAGTTACATTCTCATAGGTTTAGAGCAAAATGAGTGAGACCTAGTAAATCCTATTCAAAAATCATCATGATTAAAATATCACAAGAGGAAGAATATTATGATTGGGAATAAAATACTAGAAATTAAGAGTAATTAGAACATGAATAAGGGTAATTTAAGGAAGATTCTAATGGAGTATAAACTAGTGAAATCATAGACTACATAGAGGTAAATGAGGAATAACTTGTAATACAACATAGGACTAAAATATAATGGGAAGATGAACCTATAGTAGAAGAAAAAGGTAGCACAAAATACACTAAGTATCATGATAATTCCCCTATTTATTCTAGAAAATAATTGAGTGAATATGAGAAAATCATGCTTGAATATGTCATGCTTGTAAATGAATAATTTAATTATATAAATGAAAAAAATAAAGGATTATAATAAACAAGTAGTGGATTAGACACATTGGCAAAGATGGTCAAGGAATAATAAATAATGGATGAGCTAGTAAGGCTTGTAACTACTAAAATATCATAACCTATAACTTATACCCTTGAAGAATTTACAACCACATCCATTATTGAATAATGTGCAACCATAATCACACAAGAAGAGCTTGCATCCACATATATTATAGAGGAAATTGTAGCCCTTGCATCATAACCATTTATGTACAATGTGTCTATTAAAGCTCACATACACTACATATTTAGAATAGAACATCAAACAATAATTGACACATCTAAGGTTATAATGGTATATATAACATCAATAAAAGGTTTATGAATAAGTAAAATAATAAAAAACCTTAAGGAAACAAAAAAATTACAAAGATGTAAAACTTAAGGAAAATAAAATTATTATCTAAGAAATAGAATAAATAATCCCAAATATATGTGAAATTTCCATATAAAAGTTTCAAAGTGTACCACCCTAGAGGGCTTACATAATGTATCTAAATGGATAATTCATATAGTTCCAAATAGATAGGATAATATCTATAGAGAAAGACTAAATGGGAATTCCTTTTCTCTTTTATGAAACCTTCTTTTATGGCTCAATTTTAATCTAATATCTACTGTGTGAATTATTTCAACATGGTTTGTACTCACTTTGGATGATAAGAGGAGTCTGAATGTTGTTGTTGGTGATATTTATAGAGATAATATTGTTGTTATTTGAAAAATAAACTCAAAATAAAAGAATAAATGGTTTCATACTATTCATAGGAGTAGTCTACTCCTTTAAACATTCAAAGACAATATTAGATTCCCAAAGTGATCATCAAATAATGAAATGTTTTAACCATGACGGAAAACTTCAATAGGTTTATCCATATATCTAGGAGGGAGTTTATAAGTTAGGTTACAACTCTATACATTAAAATTTGTAAATAATCCTATTTTAGTAAAGGGGGACAAATCTTACTCCTCAACTATAACAAAGATAACTCTACTATGTATAGAACTTTAGGGTTGATAAAACATGATTAGTAGGTATATCAATTTATTGAAAGTAAAAATTATTAAATAGATGATATTAAAATTAACAATGCTTACTATTTTCCCCCATCGTTAAATTTCCAAGTACTAAGATGAATGATGAATAAGAGGAAAAATGGAAATGGGGAAATTTGGCATAGGATAGAGGATAATTACTATAAAAATTGATAGGAGATACAACACCCTATGATCTAAGGGTTATTTATGCCCATTTAATGTCTTGATACATACCTTCTTAAAATAACTATGATTTCACATGGATTCATAATACATTCTATTTAGGGGTGTGATGAGGCATAGAAATAGCTTAATATTATTGTATAATTATCCTAAAAATATATCTTGTTTTCATGTTTTCCATTTTATTATAATCATAATATGTTAATATTTCACATGCAATATAGACAATACACATATGTAAATTAATATTGAGTCAATGAGATATTTATGAATTTACTAATATAGTTTAATGATTTTATTATGATTTAATATTTATAATGGTTGAGACATGTGGAAAATATGTTTTTTTCCCTATGTTAATTACACTTAGCCATTATGTTATATCTACCCACAACCAATAGCTAGCTAGATAACATACATGATGGAGACACAAACCACCTACAACCACTAGTTGTATCCACCCACATAAAGTATTATATGTGATTTTTTTTTATTTTTTTTTGGTAACATAGGTATGCAATTTTATTTTTTAATCATTTAAAAACTATCTATACAATTTAGCAAATCACATAACAAGATGAAAAAACTATTATATCAATTTTATATTTTCCATTGTCTTTTCTAATTTTTGAATATTTTTTGATATTATAGTTAAAATATGGAATCCTATTAATAAAACCATACCTCACATATATAATGAGAAGAATTTATTTTTATAAATAAAAATATTCAATTAGAATCAAAGTGACTATAATAGATTTTTTTATTATAAGTAGTTTGTAAATATGTTGTAGTAAAAATTAGATTGGTATAAAATCAATTAATGGAATTACGGTGATTTTAAGTAATATATAAATAGTAGAGTAAGGTATTAAAACATAATATCAACTAAGGAGGACCCACTCATAAGGAATTGAATTGAAAATCCCATTTTTTAGTTAATTTCTTTTATCTCAGTCATATGGACATTTCTATTTAATTATGTTCATGTGCATCCTTAAGTTTATAAGTTGATTTTAAATCTAAGTAATCTATTATAATGTGTGTACCTTTAATATTTATGTATGTACTTTTAATTTAGAAAATAAATATTTGAAATGTAAATTAACAAATAAATTCCAACAATTAATTTTTTATTTACTTTCTAAAAATTGTGATTTAGTTTTTTTCAAGATACTTTTTGCAAGTGTGTTTTCTATACACAACACTTATTATCCCAAATTTTAAAATGTTTATTGCCACACATATAGTGGTAATATGTTTCAAAACCAAATTCCTCTAGTTTTAAAATTAATGAAATTATCATCATCAATAAATTAAATAGATGCCTCTTTGGTAACTTTGTTAGGTTATATGAAAGCCTTAGTAACATCAAGTTTAATAGATGGTTTGATTTTTTTCATCAAAAGGAAAATTAAAAATATAAATAATACACTATTTTATAATAAATATTAAGCCCTACGAAGGAAAGATGAAATCCTAAGCCAAAAATACCTATGGCTTGCCACTTTCAAGACAATTATCTATTTTATAATCGATGTAATTTAAATAGGATAAAACTATTGAAATTTATATTGTGAAAGATAAGTAATTTAATATAAAAACTTGAATATATAAGAGAAATTTATTTCAATTACTATTTTTATAATTAATAAAATAAGGAATAAATTTCAAAAAGCTTATTTTATGATTTATTCTACTCATTGCATGTATCAAAACAATTGAAAATAATTTATATTAATTATATAACTACTCAGATAAGGAAATAAACCCTAATAATATTTTTTGATGTTGTTGGAAAATTGTATATCATTTTTGTGACCAAATTATTCTCTATATTTTAGTACTATTGGTCTTGTATGAAAATACTTGATTTGATTCATGTTGGATTAAAACCATAGGTTCATGTTTGACATAAGATTATCTTAGAAGAGGGGTAGAATATGGGTTAGATAACCAAAAACTGCTCCCTAATAAGTGATTGAGTATTTATTATGTTCTAATACTTTGAATATGTCTCAAAACACATGTGGTTCTCCCATAGAGGTATGTTTGCGTGATTAATCAAGATCCACTATAATGCAATGCAATGCTTTAGTTTTTAAAATTTAAAAAGATGTAAATGTGAATTACAATTGACATTCAAATTGTCTTTAGTGATAATAAATTGAATAATTTTAGATGTGTATGATTTTATGACAATGTATCATGTATGTTAAAATTGTTTTCTCAATTTGAATGCCAAATATTGACCAAGTTAGGCCATATCTTAATATATTAGGATTGATTTGTATTTGAAGATGAATTATTTAATATTCCCCTGATAATTGACATGTGAAAAATTCAATCCATGGGATAAATTTTCATTTTAAAAGTATCCATTATAGTTTCCTAGACTTTGTCATCAAATGTGAACACCCATGATAAACTAAAACTATCTAACTCTTAATAGTATTGTCTAGATAGGGGAAAGTAGTGACGTAAAATGTGAAATAGTTTGCTTAGGATTAGGGAGCATTATTTCATAGATTAGAGTGATATTAAATATGAATATTAATAAATTGGGTTGTCTAAATAATGATCTAGTGAATGTATAGGAGAAAGTTTGCAAAAGATTCAAATGTGTATGCACAAGTACAAATATGTCAAAATTAATGTTGTAAAGTGTCTAATAACAAATTTATGTGTCTAAAATATCTAAGCATACAATAATAAAAATAAAAATATCATATATATATAATAATAATAAGCTAAAATAAAAAAACAAGTATAAATGTTAAAAATTAAACTATACTAATAAATGTAAATGATAAAGGGGTAAGGAATGATCCAATCTATTTATTATTATATAAATATGAGACTGTAGATAGATTTTGTATAACATTTGAAACTTAGTCTAAAAATATGGATGTTTTGTGATTCTTTAACATACTCTTCCACTAAGACATACCCATTCCTTTGATATTCCTTCTTGGACATACTTGTATAGCCACAATTGTCTAATATTGGCAAGTTTTATCTTATGGTAGCCATAATTATCTTATTAGGTTTTAATAGTTTGGATTCTTTGTCACTTGAAAATTATTGTATTCCTATTACACTTATACATTTTTTTCTTATATATGATATAAAATGTGAAAAATATAATAAATTTAATTAAAACCTAGCTTCCACTCCAAAAAAATCATTGTTGGGCCCCCTTTTGTACCAACTAACTGGACTATGATAACTCGACACATCTCAATGATGAGGTAATATTATGCAATGATTACTCCCTTTTGTACTTTTAGTGAAAACTAGAGGAATCTCAAGTATCCAATGCTAGTTGGTAGGTAGTTATATGTATCAACCTTCAAAGGACATTCGTACCAAAAATTATATATGGTAGATCAAGAAGCATTTAGAAGACTAGAGTAGGTGATATATAAACCAAAAATGATAGCACAACATATGGTGTGCACATTTTAAAACTAGGTGGAATAGTGGAGTTGGTGAACTTACAACCCCTAGTGACAACTCATCACATGGCATGCACCCATATGACTTGGTAAGGAGATGGAAAATTGACTATAAAAGAATAATTACATTTGAAGGAGGCAAGTACAATATAAAATATCTAATAAAAGAGATAACCATTAGTAAAACTTTATAATCTACATAAGATAGGTTAAACATTTTGAATTTATCACCCAAGCTCACTTGTGAGCTATTAGGAATGATTAGTGTTAAGGAAGAAAATATGATTTGTTTCTATTGCCTGAAAATTATATGTGAAATTGTGAATCAATGACAAAGATGTTGAAGAGATGATGTTTTATTCCTTGCATTATAGTTTTTGACTTATTTTTTATATGCAATGCTATAGTCTTTCTTTAAATGTGTTATTGTATAAAGGTGTGTCCCTAGTCATTAATGGCATTCTCATGCCATATAGGAACTTTGGCCTACCTAAAATAGACTAAGGATTGGAACATAAATGCACTAATGCTCTAATACCCATGCTTGGAATGTTACTTTTAGAATTAAAACATCAACCCAAGCCATCCTCATGATCTTTCTAAATGATTGAATGACCCTATAATAGCTTTTCCTATAACTTGCACTATTAAGAGCTCAGTCTAGGTAGTTATAAACTTGCACATTAGGACTTGTGTCTTTGAGAAGGATCATGCCTATTGAACTTCCCCAAAATAACCTAGTGTTGGTAGGCCACCTAAACCTATCTTTCCATTAACTAAACCCCATTAGAACCCAAGTTGAGCCATGTTTTAACTAGCCTAATGCAGGCTGAGTCCCTTGATTATTTTACTTCGAGTGAGCACATAAGGCTTGCATCTTATGTGAAACTAATGATAACATAATAGTGTGTTAAATTTTATGTGATATACACTACTATAATTATTCTTAAATACATCAATTCTATAACTAACTTGGTTAAATGGATAAGAGAATGACTAAGCATAAAATTTAATCTAGTGAACTTTTCTATAATATCTTCGTTCCATTTCCAAGATATGTGTTAAATTTCATTACTATAATGGTGAAACAAAGTGATGATCTGACTATCACTCAAGAACATCAAGCACTAGATAGAGAAAGTGGTAGTTTCATGTAGAAACATCCTACATGTAAAGGATAAGAGTTGAGAAAATGGGTAAAAGATAACCTATACAATACTCTATATGAGGTATTTTTTTATAAGCTACATGAGCATGTGTATCGTTAATTGGTTTCCTACATTACCTTTAGAAGGAAAATATATATCTAGTGTATTGAGTGGACAATAGAGAGCATAGAGAGGTTATAGATTTTAGATGATGTTCTAATGCATGTTGTAGATAAGTGGTGGAGTGGCACATTGAATAGATACATGTTAGAATTCATAGTGTCAACATTTTCATGTCCTAAAAATGTAGAGTACAAGTTTCTACATGAACCAAATGGCATGTTCATAAGAGGTCTCAACACCAAACTAAAGAATATTCTAGTGGATTATGGTATAAAAACTATAAGAATGGAAGGTTAAAGTCCTTGTGCATATGAGAAACCATAGAAGGTGCATGGTAGAGGATGAGCAACCTTACACTTGAGAAATCCAAAGGTTAAACTATAGTAAGAAAAGGTGTAGGATAATGGAGGATCTAGAAATTAGAAGTAATGAGAGGACCTATAACAAGTGGGAAGGGCATGGGGAAGGATCCCGTGAATTAAAATAGTGCAAAGAGAAAGGAATAAGCAAGATACCAAACTTAACAACTAGATGTAGGATGTAATAGGTTCTTATAAGATATGGTGATTAAGGACATGCTATAATCACCTACCCTCTTTAAACCTAAAGCATAAGTTCATGTGCTAAATTATCCATCATAATATAGAATAATGGTAACTAACCTTGTTATCGATGTCAAATTTTATAACATTCAAGATTTTGACCAAGTGTTTGTGATTGAACAAGTGATTACTTATGATGAATTAATTAAATATGTGACAAATCTAGAAAATTCCATCTTAAGAAATCTAAACATAGGTGCAAGCATTCCCATGTAGAGGATGTTAGCTATATTGACTGGGTAATAGCCTATAGTAAGTGGCACATCACCACAAATGAGTGGTGCTGCATTGATAAGTTCAACCATGTAGCCAAAAATAATAGGCTCAATGCTTCACCCTATAATTAGAGGTGCTAGAGGGATACCTCTAACATAGATCTAAGTGGGGAAACCATCTCAAAACCTATCACCAACCCCATAATAGATCTACTACAAGATGATGATGTACTTTATTGAGTATGATGGAGTGGAGAATGCCATATAATATGTTCCTAAGTGTGAGTTATAATGGTATGCTTGGGGCATCACTCATCCTAAGCGCAAGGTGACATAGTTTGTGACCATCTTGATGGATCATGCCCATACCTAGTATTGGAAATTTGATCCAGAATAGGCTATGGTTGAATATGACATGTTGAAGGAGATCTTCTTGAAAGATTTTGATATCCTTGAGTTTTAATAGTAGAGCATTATGGTAATCAAAGAAATCAGCCAGGGGTTATCTAAGAGCATGTGCCTATATGATGCATAGTTTGAAACTCTTCTCTATAATATTTTATATGACATTCACCCCTCATAACATGCATAATGGTTTGTTAGAGACATAATAATACATTCAGATGAGCTCTATCCATGAATAACTTCATATATCCTTTTAAGTGCTTGAATATGTAACCTAGGTTGAGGTAATAGTTAACACTAATATCAGGATCAACCCATTCATAGAGGCATAAATTGCATCAATGTCCTCTGAGCTATAGAGGATGATTGTTAGATTAACACATGATACTTGTAGTGGGTTATGGTATACTAAATATGAAATAGAAGGACACAACAAGAATACTTTCCTATTAATAAATAGTCACAACCTACTTCTCAGCTATGAAGTTTGTCATGGGCCACATGACTCTCATAACTATCCTCTACTATAACATGCTAGTCAAAGGAACACTATTATTTATTGAAAGATTTTTTAATCTTATATGAAATCGATAGTGGACTATTGAGTTATCAATAAAATATGTAAAAATATGGAAAGAGGTGCATCAAAGGTGACAACATCAGTTGATGGTCAGGTGGGTTAAGGAAATGAGAGCTATGGCCAACAAAATATAAGCTATGGGAACTAGTGAGGCATGCACAGGGGAGGATGAAGATGTGATGGATGTAAATTCCCACCATGATAAAGTTACAAGTGTGGGTCAACTAAGCATTATTAGTATGACTTAACCACACACCCAATGTGTGGGAATTGTTAGGGAACACATGTGGTCAAGGAATGCCCAAATGTGTAGAAAAAACTAACTCAAGGTTAGCCAAACAAAGGTGTCTCAATGGTTAGGCATGTATCCAAAGAAGAAAGGTGGGCTCCCAATCCAAAATAGAATCATAAGGAGTTACCTAAATTATAGTCCACAACTTAGAGTGGGTTCACAATTTATCCAACCACTGTGCTAACCCAAGAATTGTGCTTGGAGTATGGTGAATCAAGTCACACTAAGTGCATAGCATGACCTAGGCTGAAAGTTGTACCCTATCCTATCCCTACACAATAAGAGGACATCTTAAAACAAGACATAACATTGATATATAATTTTTAGGGAGAACTCCATCTAGATAGAGATCTAAAGGCTCAAGCCACTATTTCACATAAAAGACAAAACAATCAAGAGGCTGAAGTGCAAGAGTTAATCAAGATCTTGCACCTCCTATAAAATAAAAGAATACTATCCTACTATATTATTTGTTATTGAAGCATGTAGGGAGAATACAAAATAAGAGGTTGTGCCTAAACTAATTGAAGTTTTTGTACCACATATAGAGTAGGAACATGAAGTAAGGCATACTCAAAATGCATAGTATGACCAAGAATTATTGATAAATGCCACAAAAAATAAATGGTTAGTTTGTGAAGTAATATACATGGGCACTAAGGTTAATGTTCTAACTAAAAATACCTAGGATAAGATGGGATGGTCACCCTTGAGGCCCTCACCGCACATTTATTCATGGCTAATAAGGCCTAAGTACAACCTATTAGGATCTTGAAGGGTACCATTGTAGATATCATGGGCATCAAGTTCCAAGCCAAATTTGAGGTCATCAAGCTAGCAAAATAGGACAACTATCCAATGATCTTGGGTAGACCATGATGCTATGTAAATAACATAGACATTCACTTTAAAAATAACTACATTAATTTCAAAAATGGAAAAGAGAGGGTGGTGATCCCTTATTGAGTGACCAAGGGCCCCCATATGTGGAAAGTTTTGATCTCAATAATGAGATTAACCACATTTATAAAATCATAGAACAAGGCATCAATAATATCAATCCTAGTGACCAAGGTGTGCTTGAATGGGAGGATGGTAAACTAGCTTGTGATATAACTAACATAGCTTATGAATGATGGCTAGAAGAGGCTTACAACATCACTAGCCAAAGGTGTTTCCTAGTGTGTGTAGTTGAGCCAAAGTTAATCTAAATGGGACTGGTTAGGATTGAGTGAAATCAAAAGAGATGGGTTACCCATGCCAAAAAGGATAGAAAAAGTGTATTTCAACTAATTAAAGGGAAGTTATTACTTCTCCCAAAGTATTAAGGTAGCCATCCTATAAAAATCTATGTTCATGACATTAAATCTTGCATCCCTAAGGAAATGGATAGAATAGGCACACTAGTGCATACCTTAAAGTGCATTTTTTCTCACTAGTTGGTAGTGTATAAACCTAAGTTTCCAACATGGAAAGATGTAAAGGAAGAAATCTACACTATATTTGGAAAGATTAATTTGGACTTGGATATACCTTCTTACTCTAGTGATTCTAACCCCAATCATGCATGTGAATTTGTGCAAAGAAACTTAGACTATCTATGATGAGAATGTGCCAAGGGGATTATGGGTGCACACATTTTATATGACCTTGAAGACATGGGTATGAGTGTGATAAATCATAAATAATATGTGCTACAAGATAAGGATCTTGGATATACTCAAAGAGAAGTTTATGCACAACTTCTCCTTTTATTTTTAGAAATTAGATGTACCGGAGCCACTACAAGTCATGCATAGGGTAGTGTTTGAGGACACCACCATCCTATAAGAGTGCCTTAGTGAAATGTTTGGGGATAAAAGACTATAACTCTTGACATTATTTTAATATTAGGTGCTCAATAGTGACTCCAACAAGGAATAGGATGAGCCATAGAAAGAGTGAAATTAGAAGGCTCTAATAGGTAGAAAAAAACTTGTGTGCCTTGTGGACAACAACACCCTAGATGGTGAAGATCCAATGCATCTTTGAATTGAAACAACTAAGACGATAATGAATGTTTAGGACTCTCATCAAGATATAAATTAACCCTACTATGTGCCACTCAAGACCATTAAAGTAGACACCAATGCAAAAGGTGAGTTGAATATTGTCATTATAGGTGTTTACTAGTATGAGATAGACATTACATGAATTATATACCTCCTAAAGGAATTATAGGACTTGTTCCCATGCAACTACTGGGACATGAAGTGAACTAACCTTTCCCTTGGTAAAATCAGCATCAATCTGGTGGATAACATTAGGCTGATCAAGAAGTGTCCATATCAGATGAATCCCAATATTCATGTCAAGGCAAAAATGGAGATTGATGGAATGCTTGCCATTAGTGTCATCTATCGTATATAAAAATATGATTGGGTAATCCCAATGATCATCAGAAACAAGAATGATAGGTGAATAAAGATTTGTGTTGACTATAGGATCTTGAATGTTGCATATGTCAATGACTCATTCCTAACCTTGTTCATCGATGAGGTCCTAGATGGAGTCATAAGATGTGAAATATGTAATTTCACTTATGGTCTTTTGGGATACCAATAGGTACAAATTGAAGAGGATAATCCCAAAAAGACCTTTGAAATTGAATGGGTTTATTTTTCTTACAATGTGATGGCCTTTGGAGTTAATAATGTGACAGTTTTATTCTTCAAGGTAGTGATCACTACCTTCAAGGACTTTATCCATAAGTTCCTCCAAGTTTACTTTGACTACTAGACTATATATGGCCTTTTAAAAGACCACTATGACAACCTACACATCATTTTTTAGAGGTGAAGATATATGCTTATATATTTAAATCTAAAGAAGTGCATATTTGTAACCCCCTTTAGGACATTTCATGGGTACATCATCTACAAGGATGGTTTGCTTATTGATCCTATGAAGATAGCCTTCGTAATTTAGCTCCAATATCCTTAAATATAGAAAGATATCTATTCCTTTTTAGGCCATTGTGGATACTATAAGATGTTTATACAAAGCTAGGCAAAGATCACAACACCTCTAGAGGAGATCTTATACAAAGATGGCCCATTCTATTAGGGTGAGGTGTAAGATGAGGCTTTTAAAACATTAAAGTTGAAGTTGGGTAGTGTGCTAATTTTATAATTCTAGACTAGACTACTCCTTTCCATGTCCATGTTGATGCTTTAGGATCTACTATAGGCACCATATTGGTGCAACTAGGTGAAGAAAAGATGGACCACCCAATCTCCTTTACAAGCAATAAATTGATGTAGGTAGAGTAGAATTACACCACCACCAAGCACAGGCAATGGTATATGCCTTACAAAAATTTAAGCAATATCTACTTGTAACCCCATTCATCTTTTTCACTTTTGACAAGGAACTCAAGTACCTCATGAAAAATCCTATTTTACATGATCACATATGTAGATAGATTATGTTATTCTATGAATTCTAGTTCTCCATTATTGTTAAACTAGAAAAATAAAACTTGGAGCTAGACCATTTCTCACGCATACATTTTAGTGATGTAGTGGTGCTAATTAAGGATGACATGTTAGACACATAACTCTATAGTGTCTACTATATCCCTAACGATCTAGCTGAGATTTCTAATTTCCTAATGTCTAGGTTTGCACCCTAGACTTTGATAACTAAGGAAAAGAAACAACTTGTGGTTCAAGCTACCCCTTCAAGTTCATTAAGGGGGAGCTATACAAGCTAAGTAGACATTAAGTCATGTGTCCGTGTGTTTTTTAACATGATTGGGACACCATCTTATAGAAATCATACGAGGGAATCACAAAAGGCCATTATGCTAGAGACACAATGGTGCATAAGTTATTATAGTCAGGCTTGTGGTGGCTAAGTTTATTTTAAGATGTAAAGGAGTATGCCAAGGCATGTGATGTATTATAGTACACTAAAAATCCCAACCACTAAGATGAAATTATTCTCATCCCCATCCTTAACTAGGAGCCATTTAAAAAATGTGCCATTGACTTCATTCAGCCAATCACACCGATAGTATGGTGTATAGGTGCAAAATATATTTTAGCAACCACTGACTACTTGACCAAGTGGGTCATAGTTACACTAACAAAAAATTTTACAATTGCAAAATCTACACACATCATATGGGAGAACATGCTAAGCTAGTATGGGTGCCTATTAAGTTTGACTAATGACTAGAGCACTCATTTCATTAGTGAGATGTTGCACATCCTTTTGATTAAGTACATGGCAGCATACCACAAGACCACCCCATATTATCCCTAGGCCAACAACATAGTTGAATAATTCAACAATATCCTAGGTACATGCTTGTCAAAGTTATGTGATATTGATCACAAGGATTGGGATGATCATGAATTAGTGGTACTATGGGTGTACCACATAACATACAAGCACCTAAATAAGGCTACACTATTTCAACTAGTGGTTGGCACTAAACTAGTTCTACCCATGGAATTCATGGTACCCTCTTTACACATTGAAAGGATTGGTCACTTAGATGACTAAGAATCTTTAAGCACAAATTTGGAAGACTTGGAACATTTGGATGAAAAGCATCCCTAAGAAAAATAGAGTTAGCATATTGAAAATTCATGTTATAAACACTAGCATTATAATCATATCAAACATAAAGAGCTAATTGAAGGACTGTTAGTGATACTCTATGATTCCAATTACTTTAAGCACCTTGGTAATTTATAAATCTAGTAGATGGGCCCCTACATCATCCACCACATATTAGAGATAAGCTCATGTAAGTTTCACATGTTATTTGATGAAATGATCTTTGGGAATTTAAATGGTAACCAATTAAATCCATATAGGTAGTAGGCTGGTACTTATACCATGAAAAGTCTAACTCCCTGGTCACTAGCTAGTTTGATGTTGAGTTGACTAGAATAAAGTTTATCACAATCCAAACCATTATCTTCTATTTTTTTCCCTTGGATAGTGTATATAGGTATTAAGTGGCACATGGAAGCCATAATAATTTATGTGTTAGCACTTCATGCATGATTTTAATTAGGTGAGTTGAGCACTTGTGCCCATAAGCACATGAGTATAGACATCTAAGTAGTGGGTACATGAAGCTTACCAAACACAATTAGAAGCATCAAAAGATACATGTACAAAATATGAATAGGGTATTACACTTTAGGTCCCAAGAACAATTCACTTTGGCATTACCTTTGTGCAAAAATTGAAGGAAGTTACATCAATTGATTATACACAAGAGAACTAAGATATAGGTTAAGATGTTCAACATGGTTGATCACAAGGTATAAAGTGAAGATGCATAATCTCATAGTGGACAAGATAATATAAGGAAAAAAATCACTAAAGGGCTAGTGAAAGGTATTTTTATGTGGTAGGACAAGCCAAGGCAAGATTACATGGAAAAAATTAACCAAGGTAGAGGAACATGCCTAAAATAGGAGCAAATCTAGAAGACAAAGTGGAACTAAGGAAGCAAAATCATATGCATGTGAGGTGTTGCACCCATATTTCCATAAGGAAGGTGAAGGTCCTACCAAAGTATATAATCATAGAAGGTAAATGCCTAAGACAATTGGCATCCACCAAGAAATGAGTGATAAGTGACCATTTGGACCATGCATCACTTCCCAAGACATTTGTTAGGAGTATTCAGTGATGTGGTGGTAGTGGTACAAAGATACAAATTTAAGGCATATAAGACAAGATATTTTTGAATATTTCATATATTTTCATGTTTTTCAAGAATTTAAGGCACCTATGTTATTAAGCCTATATTAATGATGGCAAATGAGAATGAAGGGTATAAATTAGCAAGTAGTAGACTTGCTTATGTTAAAAATATTAAATTAACTCAAAATTAGAGTAAACCTAGAAATAATTAGATATTTGAAAATAACAAACCTTTCTGTAGTGAAAACTTGAGCAATTCAGGGACCCAAAGTGAATGCCAACACATTAAGAAAGATTGCATTCATAGTGAGCCCAAATTAAAGGATTTAGGTGTAATATCTGTGTAGATAATAAAGTTAGAACAAGAATTTTTTGATGAAGCCACCATTAATGGCCAATGAAGCTTAGAGCCAAGGGTGCAATCAGAGATCCCATGACTGTTGAAGCACTGACCACCATTCGAGGCTTCAACAAGCTAAATCTCCTTAGGTTCAACACAAGTAGATTCAATATGGTGAATAAATGAAAGTCATTAAGTTCTATATATTTTCAATAAGAACCCAAGTGGGTTAGGATTATAGAATATATGATTGCCACCAAAACCAAGACATAGTCAATTGAGGTAGCTTGCATCATGGATGTTGATATCAAGGTTATAACAAAGATGTCATAATAGTAGATGTAGTTTCCCCTAAAATTTGTGGTGGGGAAAGACTGGAACTCATTTGTAAAAAATAATAATTAAAAGAATATAATCATCAAACATCAAACATAGGATTAAGTAGTGGACACATGGTACAAGTCAGTGTGAGGCAATGCCCTCTTCAATGTCTCAATTAGAGACAAGCTGACAACTTATGACACAACTCAACTCTATGAGTTGACCTAATTTGGGAATCTAGAGGAGATCATATAATTCTTACTCTTATATGTCTATGAGGACCACATCTATTTTATAGGATGATGCATAAATATCTCATTGTAGTTAATCAAAAGGATAATCAAGCTCCTAGTTGTTGACAAAGACATCTATGAATTGATGGATGGTGATGAGGAGGTGGAGCACATAGATAATCAACTGAATTAATTTAATGGGGTTTAATTTTCCCCATCAATAAGTATGATGACCTTAGTATGAAGGTGACAACATACCTTGTGAGTTTTAAAATATGCCTAAGCGTTTGATGCACTGGCATCTCAAAGGCATGCCTATGTTTGGTATACCAAATGGTGAAGGGTGTATAATTTAATATTATAAAATTCATCACCAAATAGTTGGTGAAAAAAATGCTATAATGCCATAGTGTGAAGGGATCATTCAGATGGGGGTCAATCCATATTCTAATTGTCATAATTCCCTAGCATAAAATTATAGTAAATTCACTAACCTAACCTCATTAAACACAAAAAAATAAGTGCATGATGTAATGGTGTAAAAATTATATAAAGGATTCTGGGTTAGAATGGTGCATCCTTCAAGGGCTCTCATAAAGTTTATTTAGAATGACAAATTTAACTATAATGCAATAGTTTTGCTTAGTGTGATTGGCACTAGTAGATGGGAACAATTTAGGATGGATAAAGATCCCCTATGCATTATTGGAAAAATAATTTAGACACAAACTATAATGGATCACTAATACACAATATATAGACATCATAGTCAAGGAACTAGACATGGAGAGGTGCCAACTAAGTCATCAGTTCTCCATGCCAATGGAAAGGCCTCCAAAGATGAGGAGGATGAATCATATCACACTAAAATATATTCCTTCCTAAATATACCATTTTAGGTTTCATCCATAATCTATAATATGATATGAAGCCATGGAAGAAGGTGACCCAAAAAGAAAGTATAATAGAAAGCACTGATCTTCCTTTCTAGATCAGTGACAATAGAACCTCGATGTCACGAGAAAAGATAAAATCTCCCTAGAAGAAGAGGGGGGAAACATTGGAAGAAATAGAGGAGTGAATAAAGCTCAAAATCACCTAGAAAGAAGAGGCATACCCTTTGGGCTCTTCTAAAAAATGCATGAAATTTGTGATGAAGACTTACCCTCGCATGAAGAAGAAGGGGAAGGCCCAAATTTTGGTACCCATGACAATTCTCTTTGACATAGAGGAGGAAGTGGAGGAAGAGGAGTTTGAGTAAGAAGAGAGTGGGAGGGGAACTTACATTATGCCCAGAGATGTAGAGTCCTCATCAAGTTAAATAACCCCTTCCCTAGCACCTCAGACCAAGTTGGAGAAGAGAAGGTAGAGGTTGAGGAAACTTGGCTTTAGTGAAGCTAAAATATAAAGGGTATAGGATCTATATGATTAAAAGGAAGAGATGACAAAGGCTAGGATGCCAAAAGAGGTGATTGAGATGGTTGAGGCTAAGGAGTGGAGAGGAGAGGAGGAGTGCAAGGCATAGCAGATGAAGGGAAAGATGGAAGAAGGAAAGAATAAATTAGGAACTAAATAAGAGCCCAAATAAGTGACACATTTAAGAGTACCAATAGAAGAGGAGTTGAAGCACAAATGGTTATACATGGGTATAGACCAATAACACATTGATGCAGCTCTAAATTTACACTAAAGGTGAGAGGCCATGAAGGCCAAAGGTATGTCCCATGAAGAGATCAATCAAATATAGGATAAGGAGATAGAGGTGGGACAAAATAAAGGCATAGTGTAAGGCATGCAAATGGAGGCCAAGAAAGACAAATATCAAAGAGAGGAAGTAGAGAAAAATGCTAGAGAGGAGAAGGCCAAGAGAAATGAGAATGAGGAAAAATTAGCCTAGGAGGAAAGGCAAAGGATGATAAAGGAAAAAGAGGAGAATAAGGTTTCCACTAGCACAAAATGTATAAGGGAAGAAGCACTATAAAAGTCACCTAACACTTCAACTAGAATGGTAAAGGAAGATGCACATCAGGTATGCCTGAATCTAGAAAGACCACCTGAAGATAAAGAAGGTGATATTGGTACCTTAGAGAAATAAGTAGATACATAAATGGACATGGGGTAGAAGTTTGTTAAATAATCCCCATGAGAGGAAGAAAATTATGGTGGGTCTAGTACTAAAGAAATCAAATAAGTGGATAAGAGAGAGAACTTTAGCAAAGAAGATGAAGAAGGCACTAGCATAGGCACTAGCACCAATGAAGATGAAAAGATGAAAGAGGGAGAGGAATATGAGCATGGAAATAAGGAAATAGGAGAATAGGATTTTAAATAATATGACAATTTATATATGATGGAGTGTATACCACCTAGGACCACCATGACCTTGATGTGCCACTAGGTTTCTTAGGTGTTAGATTGCTACATGGATGAGCCTAAATTTGAGGTTTTAAAAAATTCAATTTAGAGTGCCAAGAATCTAGATGAAGGGCATGAATACAAATGCCTTAATACTTGAGACATAAACCCCATGTGTTCTTTTAATTCCATGATCAAGATGGCCTCTTCAATAGTGCAGAAGAACATCATCAATGATGTTTGTGCAAATAGTTGGAAGAAATTAGCAAAATAGACTAAGAAAGAGCTTAAGGTAATAAAATTCAAGCTTAAACAGATAGTTTATCATGTAGAAGAGGTAGATCCATACCTCTTAGATGCTATTAATACCTCAAGGTTGAATTAAGTTGACCAAGTCTACGCACTTGTGGGGTAGATGCTCCATAGGATGAGGTTGGTGCTTCAAGAGAAATATTACCCCTATGAGACCATAAGGAAAGAGTCAAACAAAATGATAGACACGGTTGAAGACCTATTTTACAAACTAGAAGAGGTCATAAAGGAAGTAGATTCTATATTTTTCAAATTCACCACCCAAGTAGCAGTCATTGATGCACACCTTACAGAGGTAAAGAAGGAGAGGGATGCCCTATTCCAACACTCTATGGTGAGAAAGATAAAATGAATTAAATTAATTAAAAATTTCAACTATCTAAGTGATCAAATAAATACCTAGGAACAATACCTATGGGTTCTCTTCCATGCCTTCTAAACAAAGGCTAATGAATAGGGGGAGATCATATATGGTGTGGTAAGGCACACAAGAGAAAGGATTGAGGCCTTAAAGAAATAAATAGAAATCACAAATGTACTCACCCTCTAGGTTTCATTAATTGAATAAAATGGTGGCATTTAATAAAGAAATGTTGATATATAGGATTTTGAGAATTCTAAGGTAGAACTAGATTAGGGTGTGCCCAAGTTTTGCACACCAAAGGCATTAAAAGACTATTCTACGGTGGACTAGTAATTTTGTATGGTGTAATGTTGGGATGCCTTTTATACCAACTATGTGGACCATGAAAAATAAATATGTCTTAGTGATGAGGTAATATTGTGAAGTTATTTTTTCCTTTTGTTCTTTTGCTTCTAGCTAAAGGAATCCCCAAAGATCCTATGCTAGTTGGCAGGTAGTTATGTGACACTAACTATCAAAGGACATTACCATCACAACTTATATGTGGTGGATTGAGAAGAGTGGATGTAAAAAGAGTGAATTAGGAGAGATAAAAACCCCATAATTATAATTTATCATATGGCATGTACTCATCCAACCCAGGTAGTTTAGTTGAGCTAGTGGACTAACAACCCTCAATAATAGCTCATCACTTGGCACGTGCCGATCTGACCTAGTAAGAAGATGCCCATTTGCCTATAAAAAATACTTGAATTTGAATAATAAGGAGGTGACTAAGGAAAAAAATATCTAAATAAATAGAGAGACATTATTAGCACTTTGTAATATACATAAGATAGGTTAGACATTTTGAATGTATCTCTCAAGCTCGCTTGTGATCCACTGGGCATGAGTAGTGTTAAGGAAGAGAATATGCTCTATTTCTATTACTTGAAATTTATATCTTAAAATTTGAATCAATGATAAGGTTATTGAAGTGATGAAGTGTTGTTCCTTACATTATAGCTTGTGACTTAGTTTTATAAATGCAATGCTATAGTATTTATCTGAATGCATTATTGTATAAAGGTGTGTCCCTAGTCGTTAATGACATTCTCATGCTATATAAAAACTTAAACCTACCTAAAACAGACTAATCATTGGAACTTGAATGTGATGAGGCTCTAAGACCCATGCCTAGAGTGCTACTTTGAGAATGAGAACTTAAACCCAAGCCATCCTCATGATGTGTCCAATGACTAGATGACCCTATACTAGATTTTCCTATAGATTGTGCCACTAAGATATTGATCTAACTAGTTATGAACTTACACATTAGGACTTGTGTCCTTGAGAATGCTCATGCCTATTTAACTTCCCCAAAATATCATAGCACTCGTAGGCTACCTAGAATTGTATTACCAATGACTAACCCCCATTAGAACCCAAGTTGTGCCACGTTTCAACTAGCCCAATGTAGGTCTAGTCCCTTTGTTGTTGTGCTTCGGGTAAGTACATAAGGCTTGCATCTTGAGTTAAATTGATACCATCATAATAGTGTGTTAAATATTGTGTGATAGACCCTACTATGCTCATGCCCAGATATATCAAGTCCAAAACTAACTTGGATGGATAGCTAAGCACATGACTAAGAACAAAAGCTAATCTAGTGAACTTTTCTAAACAAATTATGAATTTGGGAGACGTATGAGGTAGAATTGTAAACTATGTATCTCAAACATACATAAGAAAACCTCTACATAGTTATATGAGTGTGTAGATGAAATATATTGGGTGAGGGTTTTTTAACATCCTCTTCCATAGAATTGATGATTTATCTACATGAATTATAATACCCTCCTTTGGCACAAGGGAAATGCTAGGATAGAAATGTAACAACTATATGAAATTCAATGAATCTTGACTTGAGTGTTTATTTGCTCTAGGATTGACCTTGTATGTGAATTATATCTTGATATTTATAGGTGTGATATGATTTATTTTAAATGTTAAATGGATTGGCTAGAACCTCTCTCTCTCTCTTTGTGTGTGTGTGTGTGTAAACTGGCCTACAATAGCTTAAACATGTTTGTTGATTATGGTAAGGTATAAAAATAAGATTAAATGTGAAATATTCAAGGAAATGGGATAAAATATACATAAAACAAAAAGATAGAGTGTATGGGTCTATCCAAGAGATACATCCAACATTATTTTTGAATCAAGGCTATTTGTTAAGTTAGAAATATTTTAGATGTGTTAACAAATACCATTTTTATAATTTTCGATGTGATTTTAAACTTAGTGGACCAATTATATACCTATTTTGGGGTTGAAGTAGTAATAAAAATATGTTAAACTGTATGAGTTTTATAGATAAGGTAAATTAATAATAAGACATTAGGAATAAGGGTCTTGTGGTAGATTTAGGTGTCTACATAATTCCCTCACTTTGACAAGGGTATATGAGTGAAATGCATGATTGTGTCAAAGTATAAATGTATATAATTTGAGAAAATTACCTTCACATACCTAAGAAAAGATTAAGGATTTTTCACACACACTCTAGCTGATCTTCCATCTACACTATATAGTTGATATACTTGAAATAAATTCTAAATGATGCTTGTAGTCAAATTCTTGTGATATTAATTTTTTTTTTAATTTTACAACTTAAATTTAAAAATGGAGCATAGGAATCAATACACCTCCTTGTTATTGCCATAAAATCCACACAAACAGGGATTTTAATAAATGTTGAAACATAGCGTATACTTCTTTTTCTATCTTCAAAAACCCAACCCACTTCTTGATCAAGGAAGTACATAAAGTTTCCACCCTATCACTTTTTAAATTTTACATTTTGAATATTTTTGGATTTATAAATATGATGATATATGCCCACCTTTTAAGGTGAGGGATGAAGATATTTTGATAAAATAACTAATATAAAAAAAGGTTGAATACCTCATATGTTAGGAAAAATAAATTAGTTGAATCATGCCATAATCCTAAAAATATATGTGATTCAAATCTTTCAATATTGTTAAAGTTTACATAGATCATATGTTAGTAAAAAAAATCAGCCAAAACATGTTATAATCTTAGAAACATATGAAATTTTATATTCTCCACTATCATAAGTTTTGAAAAGGTATACATATTTTTAATCTAATTTTTTAAACGTATAGTATAGCATAAGAAATATTATATCATATCAAATACAACATAGTAGGGTATGATGCCCTGTTTGGGAAAGAAAATCAAAATTTAGTATTATACCGTCAAATGTCATAATCAAGGCTCTAATCCAATAGATGAATTTTGAAAACCATAAAAACATAAGATTCAAAAAATTATATTTCAATAAGGATGATAGACATTGTATGTATCTAAATTTTCCTGCTTGTATTATTATCACTAATATTTCTATTAGTCAACATTAATTCTACTTATCTAATTTCATCCCATCCTAAAATCACCCGTTTTAGCTATTTGTCTAATATCCCCATTATATTATTCTTCATATACTAACCTTATTCAGTCCCACTTCATCATTAATCTAGTCTAAATATCCATTATCCTATCTTAATCCCTTTTACCTATTATTTGGTAATTTTAAATTCCCAATGGCCTACCTACTAGCCTATGCTTAGGATCTCCTACACCCCTAATCCCTAATCACTCACCTAATACCCATCTAATCCCCCAATCTAATCATATTTTCCCCATAAGAGGATTCTATAATCCTCTCTATTCTCATCCCTCCTCTCTCAAAGACTCTAAGTTTAGAGGCTTCCAAGGAATTTTAAGCTCCTTTTAGTTATACACCCTTGATCTCCTTCATCCAAATTTGAATATCCACCATTTATATTTACTCATCTTTCTATTTAAACAACTCTCCTCCATGGAAGATCATCTACCACTCTCATAACAAATCTATGACCAACTTTCAATATCAATATCTAACTTATGAATCTATGAATCTAATCCTTCATCAAAAATATATCATAATGACATCATAATGTCAAAATATGAGTCTACATGCAATCAACTATCCATTTCAACATCCTAGAAAGAGGCTAGTATAAGTAAGGATTGGTAAGATTTATCCTATCATTATGTTTTGTTTTCATAATCCTTCCTAATAGGTAGTTTGATTTTTGGGTTTGAATTAGATAAATTAATTCATATTTAATAAAAATCCATCTACAATTTTGGCAATGATGGTGGGACTATCACTCCCAATTTAATAATTTTGTCTTGCTAGTGGTGTTTTGATAGCTTACAGGTCTGACTCGTAGAATAAAAATATCAATTTTTTGGATTTTTTGTGTGCATACATAAATTTTATGACATTACACTGGTATTAGTGGCTTTGTAGTTGTGGTTTTGTCCTGTAAGTGGCCATTTTGTCTTGACCACTCACGATTTTTGACTTTGTCTAGAGAGTCATAATTTTTTCTAACAAGTAGCAATTTTGTTTAACTACTAGTGGTATAATTGTAGTTTTATTTTAAAATCATGACTTTGTGAATTATGGTTTTTCCCTGTAAGTTGTGTTTTTTCACTATTGACTTGTGTTTTATATGTCCTAGATGTAAGCATTAAAATAATTATTTTACCTATTGATCATCAATATTGTCTAGCCTATGTGCTTATATTGTGTGTTCCCATGTGCTTTTCAAGGTTTTGATTCTCTATGTGTAGGATAGATGGACCTAGTTAGGATTCAAATGTTTTCTTGCTAAGCCATAATATCACAATTTTATAATTTACAACATTGTTTTGATAACCACAATATTGGGGTTGTAAGTTGTGATATTGAAATGTTTGATAAATCACTAATATTTTCCCATTTATACCTTAACATACAACCTTTATATCTTTATATTCTCTATTTTTTAGGTGACCAATGGTCATTAACCATCATATAGTCTTTTCTCACATCTTGTTTAAATCATTTTGGATCTTAAAAGAGAAATTTTTTGATAACCACCTAACCAACATTTTATCCTTGTGTGGTTTATCTTTGTAATTTTTAGGGTTCAACATGAGAGAGTAAAAGGTAATAATATCATCCCAAAATAAGACAAACACTCAGACCTTTGTCTTTTCATATTTTACCACAAAACTACAAATCACAAAATTCTAAGACTTCTGACCTTGCTTTGTGAAATAGTGGAATTGTATTCTCAATAGTGATTTTGTAAATTTGACATTTTGACATTAAAATATATCTAATGGGTTATCATATTTCAATTCACAAGAAGGACTTAGGATAAAACATGATTAAAAACACTTTCTATTCTTTAGATTGTAAATAGTTTTATCCATTTTGATTGATATTTTAAATCCATTCAATTTTTTTTAGATATATCATAAACATAAGTTTCAATCAATCATAATATATTTTAAATAGACATTTTTGGCATTTAAATAACCTATCATAATTTCTAAATACATTTGTCTAGGTCAAATGTCAAAATTTTAGGGTTTTGTAGTTTATCAAAAAACTACAACTATCAATTTATAACTAATAGTGATTTTACCACTTTCATTTGCATTTTTGTCTAACTTACATGATTTTATATTCTAACCATCAAAGTTAAGCTAACTACTACAAAATCACAACTCACAATCTATGATTTTATCTTAGAGTTGTGAATTTGTTGTGTCTGGTCATGATTTTGCACTTTGTAGTTGTGATTTTTAATTGAATTTTGCATTCTATTTTGTCCTTTTTGAGTGCATGTTTTAGTCATTTTTTATGAATTTTGAGTCATTTCAGGCCTTTTTCAAGGCCCAAATTGCCTTTGGCATCAAGGACTCCACCGCTCGACCCCACCCTATATGGTAATAGGGAATGCACCTAGGGTGTTTCCCCAAAGACCCACAAGGGCATCTTCCCCTTGGTCATATATGGGGTGATATCCCTTGACCTCAATAGGGGACACATCCCTCAAACCCTTGTATCATGTCATACTCATCTAAATGATTTATAGATCCAAATCATGGTTTATTAGGGTATTTTTCTTAAGGCCTAACATTCTATTTCTTGAAGGGGTAAATCTAATCGATATTTTATCTAGATAACATCATATTTTGTAGGACATATATTAGGACTAATATCTTGCCTTATACATTCCCCTCAATATTATCAATCAAACTACTAATGCTTGTCTTGGAGGTTACTTATTTTTTAGTGCCACTTGAAAACTACTAACCATGTGCTTGCAGACTGCCTATCAAAACTCCTTATGGTAGTTTGAAAATCATTTTTGAATAATATTGATCATTTTGTCTTTTATATATTATTTCATCTATCTATATTATATATTTTTATTTATTGTATATATCATACATCTTAAAATAATCAATTAATTAATCTTTTTGATTGCATGTTTGTATCATGAGGTCTATATTTAGTGTATGCTCTTCCCCTTATGTCTTTGTGGATATTCCTAGGGGATAAATAACCACATTTAAACCCCATTCCATTTATATTTTTCTAGGGGGCTAGTGATCATGGATTTCACCACCACACAGTAGTCTAAATTTCATGTTTCAATAGAGTCTAAAAATTAGGATAACTATCATTTAACAACAAAGTGGAATCACCCATAAAGGGTTTCATGTAGTGAGGGTCATTTAAGCTTCAAGATAAAATATGGTTAGACAAAATTTTATATGTATTTGTACCTCACTATGCCTTAATTTATATAGGGTATGCACTTATAAAACCTTATATATACCAATATTATGACATTTTGGCCATAACAAGCACCTCACTACTATAGTCAATATTAGTTCCTAAGTAGCCTTTATTTGCAA
Source organism: Torreya grandis (assembly GCA_037957365.1). Classification (NCBI taxonomy): domain Eukaryota; kingdom Viridiplantae; phylum Streptophyta; class Pinopsida; order Cupressales; family Taxaceae; genus Torreya; species Torreya grandis. The sequence goes on from JARHVA010005239.1 coordinate 456,205, forward strand.
ATGGGGTTGAGAGGGTGTGGAATATTTTGTAATGGTTCAATGGACTATATAATCACTTGTAAAGGTATTGGATGGTGCAAACATTAAGTTACATACCCATTAGTTTACTAATAATAGATTTTTGGCTTTCTTGATTAGATGTGTGTTATGCTAGACCAAGACCTATACACCTATCTATGTATTTTTATAACCTATATTGTATATACATTAATATTTTACATCTTTTTCATCATTCATTTGTATATATTATATTTTTCCTATCCCATCTCATCTTGTCTTCACCCTATTTCATTCTAATCATCCTCACCCCATCACTCACAGATCATAACCATCATATTGTTTATCCTTGTCCTACACTCTTGTACTTATCATTATTATCTTATACATCATTTTACCCCCTGTTATCACTAGAACCACTCATCATTAGTAACACCCCCATCACCAACATCTTATCTTGTACATCCTTGACATAATCTTGTACATATTATCCTTTTATACATCCTTGTATTAATCTCATTCTTATATAACCATACCCACCCATAATTGATCATCTCACAATCACCTACATATCCTAATCACATCTTGTCTTATCATCCAAATATTATCCTAAGTCCACATCATGTCTAAATCAACTATTTGTCTTGACCTTTCCTTCATCTCTCATGTAGTCCAACCTCATCCCATCATATCCTAGTTGGATTTTTAATGGTTAAAACCATGTCAAAACTATCACATATTACACCTAATCATTTCATCATCACCTATCTTTATACTTATCCTTGTCCCATTATCCTATCATTATCATCATATAATCCTACCCCATCCCACATTGAAAAACTTGGTCTTAAGGCTTGAGATAGTCCTTCTATCCTTCATATCATCCTAACATCCTAATAAAGTATCACTCATCACTCAATCAAATCTCATACATAGTCAATATCCTACTATCATCTTATCAGATTATCAATATGAATTTAGCAAATCCATCAATCATCAATATAATCATATCTAGCCCAATCATCTTCCCTATTAATCACTAGCACCCATCTAATCATCATCTTACTAGTTTGAATCTCTGGACCCACCAAATCCTTAATCCTTTTTCTATATTGATAATTAAATCCTATTGCTAAGTTAATAACACTTATTATAGTATCAGTATTAATTTTGATCCTTATCCTTAATCCATTTATCTATCTCATCCTCATCATCACCTATTATACTAGCTTAATCCTATAAACCTATTTTGTTTAAAAGAAGCCATATCTAGTCCTTAGCCAACCCCACATCAACCCCACTTTATTATCCATCTTTTGGTATCCATGGATTTGGACATAGATATTATAGACTATTATATCCTAGATAATAAGTATGAATTCCTTTTGAGAATAATGGATATGGGTCCTCGCTTACCTACTAACCTTGATCTTATTTTCCCTAAATCAACATCCCACATCCTTACTCATTCACAACCCCTTAGCCCATTAAAATCAATATCATCGTTCCTTGATGTAGTCACCCTAATTAATCAATACATTAGAGAGAATAAATATGAATTCCTCATATGGATATGGAAGATGGGTACTCTCTTTCCTTATGATTTTGACCTCATAAGCCTAAAATCACCTCCCAAACAAGTCCAACATCAACCCTTATCCCAATCACATTCCCTTCCACCATCCACTAACCCTATCCAAATAGCTTTAGCCCTGATTCATATTTTTCCATAGTCAAATTTTCCATCTACCAATCATAATCCATCACCACTCCCTAATCCTACTAGTGAATGGAATCCCAACTTATCAACTTCATCACTTAATAACATGATGTCTCTATCACATTATTCGAAATCTAACATACTTATCCCAAAAAGTCCCCCATCCTTTATCATCCACTACCATGAATGTTGACCCCACTTTCATAGACCAATACATATATGCCAATAATGACGAGATCCTCTTGTAGTTCTTTGAGATGGGTATACCAATTCTCAAAGGTGTTGACCCATTTCAACTCATTTCACCTCAGTAAAAACCCATTAATGTGAACCTCATATACATGATCCATCTTTTAATCATGGTCCTTCATCTAATCCTTCTTACACAAGTAAATGGAATCCTATCCTGGTCACCTTGCCTACTACCAATCCACTCACCCAATCTCATCAACAACCATAAGATATAAAGTCCAATACTTCAACATCAAAGTAAAAAAGTGAAATGGATCCTTATACTCCCCTTCTTATATTCTTGGAATCCCATTTCCAATAACTAATCATCACCAACATGATGGTCTATCAACCCATATGACATCTTGATCCCATCAAGCCTAAGACCTCATGGTATAAAGTAAACAAATATTATCTCTATCATTGAACTTGGAAGCATTCCATTAAATGATGTCAAAAATTTTGAGACTGTGTCCAAGGCCTCATAAATAGTGGTGACATAGTAATCAACGATGACTTAGATGAGTCTATCTCCTTATGTTAACAAAAAGAGGAATTCAAATATTCCATTCCAGATCATGATCAAACCCTTTCCATTCCAAGATAATGTCAAGAAATCATGTCCCTCTTTCATGATCCCCATATCATCAACCAACCCTCCATCACACAAAAGCCCATTTCCAATACACCTAGCCCTCTTATATCTCATAATTCCTTCCATGGGCTATTTATTCTCAATCCATTATTAATCCATCATTTCGCTCTCACCCATAGATACCCCATATTGAGAGGAAAATTGTGGACAATCATATCTTTACTCATAACATTACATTAGAGCCAACATCAGTGCCAACCATTGTTTTCTTTTCATCATTATCATTCTCAACCTAGCATATAAATCAGATTCCTCATTAGAAACATCATTCATCATAAATATTACATCAAATGATGATGATACCTTCTCTTTTAAATATACCCATAATTTAGATGATAACCAGTCACTAAGCATATATTGTTATCCTAATTTGGAAGATGAAATCATAACTAAGTTTTTATCAGCTTTATCTATCATAGGTTTTTAGAGTGGATCTGATCCTACCTTAGATGTGTGTCTCTTAGTTAGTCCCAATGATATTTTTAAGATTAATGAGTACACTTTCTCTGGCATTTATGTTAGGTCTCCTCGTAACCTTTTTATGGGCCATGCTACCCATTATACCCTTAATCCATCATACAACATTAATCATCCACCTCACCTCCCTAATCCTTATATCCTACTCCATAAAGGGAATGAATAGGAACACATATCATTATATTCCTCTTTGCATTCAACATCTTGTGCCACAAATCCTAAGGTCTAAGACCATATTTCAAAAGTCATAAATCATAATTAAGTCATCTTTAATCTCATTAGTCAAAGTCAAGAAAAGCCAAATCATCAACCTAATCTAAAAACATCTTCCCCCAGTAAATCCCAATATTAGGCACTAGGGGACCATCAAAATAATAATTATATATCATGTTAAAAAACAATCTCCCTTAGTGAAGCCTTAAGACTGGCACTAAGGGTTAGTCAAAGTCAAACCCACTCAGTAAGTCAAAAGAGTGGTACAAGTAATGATCATATAGTTGACCATCCTCTTAATGTTTTGATCAAAGAGGAAAAAATAAAAAATTATTGGATCCATTAATCACATGGCACTATTTTAAATAATCCCCTCTTTTATATCTAATAGTGTATGCAAATGTCAAACCTAATTTCCACTCCCCATCTCATCATATCATTCATCCTGATCATAGCCCTAATCCTATATCCCATCCTCACATTCATAATATACCATCTTCCACACCATATCTCAAATCCATGGGAGTAATTTTACCTCATAAGTGTTATAATAACACCTAGTTAAAACATTTGGAGAATGTTAAATCAAGAATTAAAAAAGGCCATTAAGACATGATCCTAACATCACACATCTCTAGAATAGGCATTATCTAAAATATTTATCCAACATCAACATTCCTTCATATCATCCTCATGTATAATAAACTAATATTCCATCCAAGACTCAAAAAATAAAAACTAAAAAAAATCATTCATCCAATGGTGAAAATTAGTCTTCTAGCACCTTAGGCAAGTACCATGATGAAAACTAGTTTCCAACATCATGGTAAAATAATCTATAGTCTGCATTGTACCTCAACACTTGGGGGAAAAATACATCCTTTTTTTGGCCATCACACCCATCCATTATCCATCCATACTTGTCTCATCCCTCATCAACCTCGTCAATACATACCTTATCCATCACATCCATCCATTCTTCTTATCCATTATCTGCTATCATATCTTCCATCCTATCTATCATTACTTCATATCTTGACCTTTGTAAGGAAGTGGAATGTGTCATGCAACATGTTCTCCCCTAATCCTAGTATATCCTCTAATAAACACTCAAACAACTAAAACATTTGGTTCCTTCATGAAGTGGTCATTGGCAATACCTAGTCACTTCTTCCTTTGTCCTCATCCCCTATTTTACATCACCATCATCCTTTTGTCAACACATCTATAGTTCCATCCATCATCATCCTAGTTGATAGGATTGGTAATAACTTTGATAATAACTCCATTTTTATAGTGTACATATATATTCCAAAAACCCTAAAAATTTAAATATGTCAAAAACCCTAAAATCATAAAACTTGAAAAATCCAAAAAAGTATATTGTATATTGTCTTATACCTAATCCACTAGTTACATCCATTTCCATTATGTTCATATTTAATCACAACTTATATTCATCTCATACTTTGATAAAACATTTAGTCTTGGAACTAAATTTGAGTGCTCACATGTCTTTCCATCTCTACATCATCTTCTTGACTAGATATTACTAACACATATTACGTTGTAATATAATTCAATTTGGCACCCATCACTTCCTAATAATTCCTTTACATACCTATAACCCATAAAATTACCATTTTTTATAATATGGAAGTTAATTCATCCCACCACCTTTTATCATTTACTCTTTATATCTATAACCCATCAAATCACTTCTTTGCTAGTATGAAATGTATTTTATCCCATCATCTCCTAGTCTCCTTGCTAGATTAGACTCTTCCAAGGCCTTATTTATTGGTAATCCTTAGTCATAAATTTTCTAAAACCATCGTCCTTTTACCATTATTAGGTTTTATTTCTAGATTAAACTATAATCCCAAAAGCTCATCGCCAATCATCACACCTCATCATTTTTACACCCTCCTTATCCAAGTCCTAATCCTAATCATGATCATCCTATCCAGATCCAGGTTTATCCTAAGTATAGCATCACATCATGATCATTATCATCTATCCCATCATTAGATAAGACATTGTGTTGTTGATATTTGTGTGTGTTACTTATGTGTGTTGTATGTTGTTTGACTTGTTTGTATTATGTATATATTTTATTTGTCTTGTTTTTTTTCCATCATGTTTATTTTTTTATATTATGAAATTAATGACAATGATATTAAGTCATCAAAGCTATCATAATGGTAATAAGTGCCCCAAATAATACAAATTTCACTATTTTTCCATGCACCTTGACACAATGTCCTCTTGGTCATACTTATATCATGGGGCATATTTACAAGTGATATATATATTTTATTTATTATACTATGATTATATTTATGATATTTGTGATGTATTTATCACTTAAAACTCATCATCTATCTAATCATATAATCATCCTTATTCTCATCACTAATCTAATCTTTGTAACCCATTTGGCTAACATCCGATCATTAATCCTCATCTCATCATCTAAGTCATATCCTTTAATCACTAAATTAATCCCATGATCACTAATCCTCATCATCATAATTATCATCTCCTTTATCAATTATCCCCAAGTTATAACTACATCAACCTAAGGTCTTTTTAGACTATGTAGGTAGCTCTTGGCCACTTTTTAGTGCTCAAGGATAGCTTGGCCACTATATCTCTTACCTCCTCATCATCAATAATAATCATCCCAATTATTTTGGTCATATGATCATTTTGTTTAAATCTCTATTATCACCTAAATTATATTGATAGATTTAGCCTTGAGCTACAACCATCATTAATATTATCAAATCAGTCTTATTCTAGCTAATAACTCTCACTTACATTCATATTTACTTAGTATATGTCTAAATCTTGTGACCTTTTAATCCAATAATCATGTTATGGTTAATTCCCCCTAGGGATGTGTTGATAACCATGACACCCATAATATCTACTCCTTGTGCATGTGTCATTGTCATGGGCCTCATCAATATATAACTTATTTCTCAATTTAAATCTTTTATCTTCTTCATTTAGCACACATATACCATCCCATTGCCTTATCTATCAATCTCATCACACTCCTTGATTATTATTTTTATTGTTCATCCATCTCATTCTTCCTCACATATCCCCTCAAGGGGGAATCATATCCCTTAGCATCATCTACTAACAGTCATCCATGGCATGGTTTTTCTTATAAATACCATTACTCCTATTACGATCCAATTTAAATGCCATTTCAAAGAGGTAAAAAATTTATGCATCTAAATTCTCTCACCTACATTATTGTCATTAATATTTATATTAGTCAACATTAATTCTACTTATCTCATTTAATCACATACTAAAATCATCACTTCTATCTATTTTTCTAATATCCCCCTTATATTATTCTTCATCTAGTAACCTTATCCATTCCCACATCATCATTAATTTAGTCTAAAACCCTATTATCCCATCTTAATCTGATTTACCTATTATTTGGGAATTTTAAATTCCCAATGGCCCACCTACTAGCCTATGCCTAGGCTCTCCTATACCCCTAGTCCCTAATAACTCACCTAATCCCAATATAATCCCCCCCATCTAATCAACATTAACTCCTAAGAAGATCAATACATCCTCTAATTCTAGAATACTCTCTATTCTCACCCCTCCTCTCTAGAAGCCTATAAATCTATAGGCTTTAAAGTAATTTCAAATTCTTTTTAATTTTCCACCTGTTGGTTGAATATTTTGTCGATCAGTGTACTAATAAAAAAAATAGGTCTGATTAGCCAAAGTAGGAAGATTAGTAATCCAAATGTGTAGGTTTACCACATCAAAAGGGGACTAATCTCTCCTCTCATCAAGGGGAGGTTCCCTATAGATATGTTATATGTATATAAATAGAAAATAATACTCAAGGGTAAGACAAACCATCTATCTCTCTTTCTTCAGAGATGATGCATGCAAATCATAGGAAAAACTCAAGGGAAATTATGGAAAACACTCTTCTTCTTTTAGATGTACTATTTAGCAAACCATAAGAATACTCCTAATAGTAAATGTAAAATGTGACTATGGACGTAATAACTAGCAAATCAAGATGTAGCACAAAGACTCCACGTAAATTGCTCAAGAGAGAGATACAAAGGACAATGAGGGCACAAAGTCATCCCAAGGTCCTTTACATAGAAATGAAAAGAAAACACACTAAAAGGCAATTATGGGGGCACAAATTCTCTCCACAGTTGACTTCAGGACACCTTCCTAACAACTATCACTAATTATACTTGTTGAATTAAAGGAATAGAAGATATATTAAGGAAAAAGACATAAGAACAGTTTCCTCAACAATAAAGATATCACAGCACAAAGTCTAAAAAATCACTTGATTTCTTATTCCAATAACAAAATATGATCAATGATCTAAGCTTAAAGTCTCAATAATGCCTTTCAATTTGGGCAGAGTTTCATTTTGATTGTCAAAAATAGATATATTTACAATAAAAGAGAGTCCCTTATATAACCACTTCAAGAAGGACTTAGAAATAGTAACACATCATGTTGCATTGAAATCTATTAAGAAAATAGGCTGGAACTTAAGGGCATTTACCCATTTATTTTTCTTAATGTAGAGAAACAAGTCAAGATATTGAAAGTTTGCATCTTTTAATGTCCACCTAATGATCTGATCTTTCTTCATCATTCCTTCTTTTTTGGTTAATTGAATCAAGTCCTAGATTCAATTTGCTATTATATTCCTTCCTTGCTTCCTATTACTCTTGGCCTTGAATCCTATGAATGCATTTAGGTCTATAGATTACAAGGATCAATGTCTATTTTATGAACTTTGAAATTGACATTCTCACACCCGTCACTACATTTTCAATGGCTAGTTCACTATTATTGAATTTGACATCTTTGGGCACGTCACCCCTTGGTCCTTCTTTAGCTTTCCTATTTTGCATCCTCACAAAGGGAAGGTGACCCTTCAGCTTTGGGGAGGGTCCTTTAAGTTGGCAACTAAGATTCCCCCACAAGGGCACCTACCCTTCGAGGTCCTTTGGTGGCCTTTTATCTTCGGCAGTCTCTCACAGCTTTCTTGCGGACTGTTTTCCTAGACATTTTCCCATAGATATTTCCTATATACAATTCCCATGGGCATTTTCCTGGGGATTTCTCTATGAGCATTTTATCATGAACAAAAAGTCCACAAAAATTTCCTACAAACAAAAAGTCTACAAAATTGTTCCATTTTATTCTGTTTGCCTTGGTCTTTGCAAATTCCTACAAGATTTCCTTCCACGGCTTCTTTCCTAAATTCCTTCAGACTTTTTGTCTAAATTAAATCCTTCAGACAAAATTTTTGAAGGAATTATGCCTTTGTCTACCTTAAACAAAATTTTGAAAGAATTTACCTTTACTGCCTTCTTTGAAAATGACCCTTTCAAAGGGTACTTTTGTTGACCAAGTGCCCTCCGCAAGGGCACTTTTCCTTTAGGAGGCTTCTTTTAATTTTTGCATTGAACCACTC